>OZ025242.1:14324060-14511560 GCA_964019155.1 Osedax fenrisi
TAGTATTATAATAAATTATTCAGTTAAAATTTTCAATAAATCATTTTAAAAGTAAATTATATTATAAGTTAAATAAAGGTTATGAAAATGAAAAACTGACGGAACAAAAATTAACAGAAATAAAAAATACAGAAGAAAGTTACAGAAACTAAATAGAACTATGACAGAGACAGTAACTGAAATCCTAGGAAAACACAGAGAATAGAACAAAAATGGATACAAAATGAACTGATGGATATGTGTGACTTGAGAAGAGAACTGAAAAAGACTATTTTTGAACCAAGAATTACGTATAAATAAATTAATACCAAAATAAAGAAAGAGATGAGAATAGCAAAAGAAAACTGGATTAATAAAAATGTACTGATATTGGAGAATGTCTGATTAGAAACAATACCAAGAAAGCCTACCAAATTGTTAATGAGCTAACTAAAAAGGACAAAATAACAGTTATTGTTTATGATAAAGATGGTAAGTGCATAACAGATAAAACAGAAGTTCTGAAAAGTTGGACAGAATATTGTTCTGAACTATATACACATAACGCAGAAGGATATATATCAGTAAATGAATCAGTAAATGAATCATAAAACCAAGATAATTTTCCTATATTTCAAAGTGAAGTTGAGGCTGCTATCCAGGCATTAAAGACGGGAAAGTCAGCTGGTATTGACAATATACCAGCAGAATTAATTAAAGCTGAAGGAAATATAGTGATTCAAATATTGTTAGATATATATATATATAACAAAATATGGGAAACTGGAATCTGGCCATCAGACTAGACAAAATCAATGATAATAAGTTTACATAATAAAGGAAGCAAACAGAAATGTGAAAATTATAAGACAATAAGCCTTATATCACACTTTATTCAAATAATGCTAAAGATAATCCTTAACAGATTGAAACATTACACGGAAGAGTTCATTTCTGAAGAACAAGCTGGATTTCGAGCAGTTAGAATTACAAGCGAACACATATTTAACTTAAGAGTCATCTCAGAGAAAGATTCTCAGAATAGTAAACCATTATATCAAGTTTTCATCGATTTCAAAAAAAGCGTTTAATAGAATATGGCACAGGGTTAGCCTAACGCGCAATGGTTGGCAATGAAAAGATTTAACATAAATTTAAAACTAATAGAATATATACAACATCTATACAATAAAGCAGAAAGTGAGGTTACTTTGACGGGAAAATTGGAGAATGGTTCAGAAAAACTACTGGAGTTTGGCAAGGATGTCTACTTTCACCCACACTATTCAATATATTGCTTAAACAAATAATGAACGATGCTTTAGGTAATCATGTAGGTTCAGTAAATAGGTGGTAAAATAATCACAAATCTAAGATTCGCAGATGACATCGATGGATTAGCAGGTAGTGAATCTGAATTAGCCAATCTTATTAAAATAATCGACAATACAGCACGTGCATATGGAATCGAAATAAATTCTACGAAAACACAAATAATGGCAAATTCTGAAGGTAGTTTCATATCAGAAATAAAAATAAATAACGAGCCACTAAAAGTAGTTGACAGTTTTAAATACTTAGGAGCAATCATCGACGATAAAGTTTCAAAGGCTGAAATATTAGCTAGAACCGGACAGACGATTGCAGCTCTATCTAGACTAAATGTTATATGGTACGATAAAATACTAAAACTGAAACTGAAAATCCGACTCATGCAGTCACTAGTCAACTCAACATTCTTATATGCGTGTGAGACATGGACAATAACGAAGGAACTGCAAAGAAAATTAACAGCATTAGAAATGCGGTACTTAAGACGATTATTGAACATATCATACAGAGATAGAATTACTAACATTGAAGTACGCAATAGAGTTACCAAAGAAATCAGTCAAAATTCACAGCTACTAGCAATGGTCATCGCGAAGAAATGTAGACGGTTTGGTCATGTGACAAGATCAAATTCCATGTCCAAAACAATTCTTCAGGATTCTATTGAAGGCAAGACGAGGTAGGCCAAAAATGCAATGGCAAGACAATATCGTGAAATGGACTGGTCTTGATATAAATAAAGCGATGAGAGCTGCAGAAAATAGAGAGGGATGGAAAAAAATGTGACGAAATCTACTGCGCCCCTATGGCATCCAAATGCTATCGGATAGGTAAAAAGGTAAAAAAAAAAAAGGTTAAAAGTCATAGTTTTATAAGTCAAATTAAAAATTATAATATTAATATTTTCATAAGTAAATTTAAAAGTTTAAACTATTAATTTAAAATGATAATTAAAAATGTAATGGTATTTTTTTTAATTTTTTTATTCAATACATATTTGTTTAAAATTAAAAATAGTAATTAAGTATAAATTAAATAGTTTAAAGTTATTTTAAATTAATTGAAATTTGAAATCTTTCTTGTATACTTATCTAAGTTATTCCATAGTTTAGGACTTGCGGTAGTTAGAAAGCTTTTCTATCTTTTCTAACTTTAAATCTATGAAATAAATATGTATTATGTAATTTAATTTAATATAATTTTTGCAAATTTAAAGGTAATAGATTATTACTGGCCCTAAACATAAACGTCACGGTTTTCAATTTGATAATATTATAAAATTATAATGACTTGTGAATAATATACAAAATTGAATAATTATATTCATTATTAATAACTTCTAACGATCTTTTTTGTAGTATACATATTTTATTTAAATTTTAATAAAATTGATTACCCAAAATATATCTAAAAAATGAATTATATACCAATACTAAATATTTCATATTCAATTTAAATTTCACTTTATTTAAAATACCAAGTTCTATATAATATCGTAGATACATAGTTAATTCGTGGTTTCCAATCTAATTTGATCGCAATTATTATTTATAAAAAATGTTAATTGTTATTGTTTAATTTTAATATCATTAATATTGAAATTCAATTTAACATTATTAGTTTTATTCCAATATTAAACAATAATAAGATGATTTATTAACATTAAGAGACAATTTATTAATATTCAACAAATCAAAAAGTTTATTAAGTTACATTTTTTATATAGCAGTAATCGATTTAGCGGAAAAATCAAATTAATGTCATCAAATTAATGTCATCCGCAAATAATACAGGCTTAAATGAATTACATATGTTTGGGAGATCATTGATGCATAATACAAATATCAATGGTCCCAAAACCTAACCCTGTAGTACACCACATGAAATATTATTAATATTTTAGTTAGTATTTATTAAACTAACATACTGTTGCCTACTCTTTAAATAGCTCTATAATAATTTGAGAGCTCTTCCTTTTATACCATAAATACTAAGTTTTTAATTAAAATCTCATGATCTAAAGTATCGAAGGCCTTGCAAAGGTCAATGGATACGATAGCGCAATTATTTAAGTGTTCCAATTTTGAATTGACTATTTCAATATCATCGGAAAGCGTATCAGAAGTTGATACATTTTTTCGAAACCCATATTGCGAATCACTGATTATATTAAAATTGTTTAAAAATTTAAAAATTCTAACTTTTATTAATTTTTCCAATAATCTTGAGAATTGGAGTAATAATGAAATGGGTCTATAATTTTCTGGTTTAGATTTATCACCATCTTTAAATAATGAATAACTTTTGCTTTTTTTAAAGCGATTGGAAATATTCTCTTAAAGATCTATTAAATAAATGAAATAATATTGGGGTATATTTCAACCCTGATTTCTTTGATTACCGACATATTTAAATTTATAATATTTTATAGGTATCGTTACTGTATTTAACTTAGGTTTCATTTATAATGCTTTCTATTTAAAAATTTTAAATAGGTGAGAGGAATAATGAATTTGTATTAGTCAGAGAAATCGTATGGTATATGTTATTTTTAGATGAATCTTTGATATTTTCTGATAATTTTATACATATATTGCTAAAGTAATCATTAACATTATGGTTATGTGTATTAACCTTATTTACAACTGATTGATTTCTACTACTTTTTATGATTAATTACATTATTTATAATATACCATGTATTTTGTATGTTGTTTCGAATAGCGATTAATTAGTTATATAAATATTCTGAGCGACGTATTAAAGATCCTAGTATATTTGTATAATGTTTATAATAGTTTAAATTAGTTACATTTATTTTATTTTTTAAAACTTTAGTGTATAACTTATTTTTAATTTTAATACATTTAATAATACTGTTGTAAATCCATGGTTTTTGTATTATTGTCGATATCCTTAATTTGAATTAATGGAAGATTTTCATTATATAATAAAATTAAATCTTCTAAAAATGTATCATAAATAATATTTAAATCGATATTATCATAAATATAATTCCAATTATGTTTTCTATATTAATTCTGAAACTAGATATATAGTTTACATTAATTTTTCTAATATATTTATATTTACCTTTGTTGCATGATTAACATCATAAATAATACAGATCGGAAGATGATAATTAACATCACTTATAATTATAGTATTACGAATAGGATTAAAAGTAACATTACAAAATATATCAATGAGTGAATTAAGTTTATCCCTATACCAAGTAGGTCTAGTTATCATCGGCCTACAACCCAGACTATAAATAACATCTACAAAATATTTAATTTTAAAATTATCCATTAAAATATTTATATTAAAGTCACCAACTAAATATAAATCATTTTTTGCAGAAATATTATTAAACATAATATAAATTAAATCACTAAATCTAATTATATCAGCTTTTGGTGATTTATATATCACACTAATTATAATATTTGTATTATTAATCATTAAATTAATAGTAACTATCTATAAAACCATGTTCTGTAAAACAAATATATTCTCTTGTATTGAAATGTAAATTATCCTTAATATAGGATACCTAAATAGAAACCCCACCGCTGTATTGATTGATAATTTATTTAAGCAAATACATAGCCGAAAATATAATCGAAAGTATAAGGTATAAATGTTATAGATAACGTCAAAAACGTTATAGAAATAAACAAAGAATAATACGAAATTAAAAAATTAAAGAAATTAAAACGTTTTACAGTTACCGTAAAAATAAACGAAAAACAATCGAAAGTAGAAATAAATCATATAGTAAAAATAAACGAAAAATGATCAAAATAGAAATAAAAGATAGCGTAAAAATAATCGAAAATAGAAATAAAATACATTATTTTGTAAGTGGCATCGAAATATTCAATTTCTACTTTAACTTTATATAATTCTTCTTATCTTTGTACCCTGTTTTAGTAATAAATTATTAGTTATATAGTTTAATATTTAAATGTTAAATTTTAAATATATTATAAACAGAACATGTTAAAAATCAAATAAACCAATACTAGAATAAAACAAATACTAGAATGAAACAAACAAATAATGTAATACTTACCAAAATCTGTAATAATAGTAGGTAGTACTTTATTAATTTTATATTTTAATTGTAGGTACCTATAATAAATTTTAAACATATATATATACAAACAGAACAAGTTACAAATAAAATCAACCAATATACCTATACAAAAACAGTTTATAAAAAAAACATACCAATAATATTACGAAACAACCAATATAATACTTATCACTATAATCTGAAATAATAGAAAATTATTAATATTGTAGTTTAGTAATATAATACATTAGAAACATATTTACACACTATATATAAAACAAACATATAATACCGAACAAACAAAAATAAAATAATACTTCACAGACTTTATCTGTAATAATAATGAATTATTAATTTTATATTATAGTATATTTTAAATATAGATATAAAAACCCGAATTTTCTATAAAAAAAATAAATTTATAACAAAATATAATACAGAACAAACAAAAATAAAATAATACTTCCCACTTTATCTGTAATAATAATGAATTATTAATTTTATATTATAATATATTTAAAATATAGATATAAAAACCCAAATTTTCTATAACAAAAACACATTAAAAAAAAACCAGACTAGATAATGCAATAGATACAAAATGAAACAAAATGAAGAAGATACAAAATGAAACGAAAATCAAAATAAAATTATAAATTTCTGTTAAAAAAAGTTGTTTGTCAAAACAGATTTTGTTTATTTTATTTTTTAAATATGAAACAGATACAGATTTTATTATATCATTATTTAATGAATTCCATATATTAACTGATATATTATTAATTATATTTTTAATTGTATTATCATAATTATGTATTACATTTAATTTTTTACAATTACCTCTAGTTCTACAATTATTCGAAATATTAAGAATATCAGATATATTTATATCTGTATAATTATTTGAAATTTTAAAAATTGTAGTTAGATCTATTTTTAATCTTCTAAGTTCAAGTGATTCTAATTTAAAATATACCAATCTCTCTATATATGATTTATAATTAATATTTGATTAATTTGTATATCCTATGCATCTTGTAATTAATCATCTAGTAAATAATATTTGCACTCTTTCAATTTGGTCTATGAGACTACGAAATTTACTAACCTTTGAAAAAGGTGAACAAATTATGGATATTCTAAAATTGGTCTGCAATAAATTGTATATGCATTTAATAATGCTCTAGGTGATTTTGTAATAATTGATCTAAAAATTGAATTCAGAGAAAAATAAGCTTTTTTACAAATATAATCAATATGTTTATTAAATAAAAGGTTATTTTCAAATATTATTCCTAAATCTTTATAAAAAGTAACGTTTTCTAATTGAATATTATTTATAAAATATTTTGATGGAGTTACCTTCCCTAAAGTCATAACTGCACATTTTGATAATGAAATATTTAATTGCCATTTATTTGCCCATTGTGAAAATAAATTTAAATTATTTTGTAAAAGAAATCTTTCACTCTCAGATGCGTAAGAAAAATATAATTTTGTATCATCGGCAAATAAATCGATATGAATTTTTGAAGAGAATACACTAAGAAGATCATTAATATATAATAAAAATAAAATTGGACCTAAAACCGATACTTGTGGTACTCCAGATTTTACAATAGAACTATTTGAAAAAGAATTTTCAACCCGTGTAATTTGAGATCTAATCGATAAAAAATTATAAAACCATTTTATTATTTTATTAGATATACCGTATGATTTTAATTTAAAAAATAGTTTTTCATGAGAAACAACATCAAAAACTTTTGCAAAATCAATATATATTATATCTACACATTTTTTATTATTCAATTCATTATACCAAAATTTTAAACATTTTGTTAATTGTAATTCTGTGGATTTTCCACTTATAAAACCATATTGATATTTTGTTAATAAATTATTAGATTTTAAATAAAAGAATAATTGTTTAGAAATAATACGTTCTAATACTCTACACATTACATATGTTATTGAAATAGGCCTATAGTTATTTGAATTTGATGGTTCACCCTTTTTAAAAATTGGTGTGATTATAGATTTTTTCCAAATTTTCGGTATATTACCCGATAATAAAGATGAATTAAAAATAATATATAAAGGCCTACATACTTCATTAGATAATAATTGTAACATAGAAGATGGTATCCCATCAGTTCCGAAAGTATGTGTAATTTTTAATCTATTTAAAAATATTTTAATTATTTCAAGATTTAAATCAATATTATCAAATTTTTGTTTAGTTAAATTATAAAATTCGGGTAAATTTCCATTATCATTTTGTTGAATTGAACTAAAATATGAATTTAACGTATTTGCTTTGTCGAGATCTGAAAATAAAATATTATTATTTGATATATCAATTAGAGGAGATATTCCAGATTTTAAATTTTGTCTTTTTTTCATAAATTTATAAAACTTTAATTTATTTTTTGAATTAATTGCATTAATCTCTCTCTTAAAATTTAAAGATTCTAATTATTTGGATAATTTTTTTTTTGTTTCTATCCAATTATATTTATATTGTAATTATATTTTGTATTGAAATTATAATTATAATACATTAATGTATTAAATCTAGTTGTATGAATAGCTTTATAATTGTTAATTTTATAAATATTTGCAATGTGAATTTGTAGCCATGTTTCAGTAATGACAATAATACATATATATATATATATCGTATACTCAATGAACTATTTTAAATTCAATTCAAAATTTACAATTACATATGTATATATATATATAATTGTATGTATTTTAGTATGTTAGAACATGTAAAATATAATACACACTATATGCATCATGTGTACGTGCTTTAAGATCTCATCATATATTTACGTAAACTTAAATTTATATAAACTATATATATATACATATATATATATATATATATATATATACACTAAATATATATGAAACACATTTATCTGAGATATTTTGTATGTTAAATATGTATGTAAGATATTTACATAATATATATATATATATATATATATATCTATGTGAAATATTTAAATGAGTTATGTGAGATATTAATGTGACATATTTATATTAGATATTTAAAATAATGTATCTACAATATATATATATATATATATATATATATATATATATATATATATTCACAATCGACAACATATCGATTATTAATAATATCATCGCTCGTAATACTGAGTATTCTTACATAATATCCGGCAATTTATGTAACCTAATGGTGAATTATGTAATCTATTCTCTAACATATTACGTAATAGATATTAATGAAATATAAAATATTAATAATTTCTTATATTTTTTCTATGTTATATATGCATATAATGTTTATTTATTGAATCACACATATAATAATATCGGATACAAATGGACCCCTCAAGAAGTCATAGACTTGTACATGTTATAAATAACTGTGAGGAGCCCCGGACAATACAAAACAAATAGTAACATTTTTGTTCTTGTGTTTTGATTTATCATGTATTAAATTCATGATAAACACAAGAGAAAAACAAGAACTGCCTGGAGTCGAAATATATAATACTAATTATATATTTCTAAATAATATCGTATATGTAATAACCTTATTCACATACCATATTGTGCGATTGCACAACCATTAATGCTAATCGTCATCATTACATTTACACCCCGGACACAAATATACAGTCACAACCAATAATTGATTACTAATTATAATATTAGTACTAGAATACAATTATCGTACTTATTATTAGTAAATATATACTTCATATTACGAATGATTACTAATAGGGGTAGGTGTAAACATGTCACTAAAAATACACTATATATAGTCTACACACATTATTCAATATTATTTATACGTGTTCACCTGCATATATTGATTTATTCATAAATTATTGATTATAATTATTGATATTGTAATGGTAATAATACTCGATACAGATTTATGTATATACTCACGTACAATATCCTATGGCATGTATACCTGTGTGCATGATATGTTCATGGTTGTATTATATCCCTCTAAATTGCGTACATTATTTATATATTTTTAAATTGCAACTTTTTATTTTCGATAAACTAATAAATATTTATTTTTTCTTGTAAATTTTAATTATTAGTACATTCTATACAAATGACTAAAGTTACATTATTATTATTATAAATGTTATCAGTTGTTATCAGCATTATTATCAATGTTATCAGTTGTTATCAGCATTATTATCAATGTTATCAGTTGTAGCATTATTATCAATGTTATCAGTTGTAGCATTATTATCAATGTTATCAGTTGTAGCATTGTTATCAATTGTTATCAGTTGTTATCAGCATTGTTATCAATGTTATAAGTTGTTATCAGCATTGTTATAAGTTGTTATCAGCATTGTTATCAATGCTATCAGTTGTTATCAGCATTGTTATCAATGTTATCAGTTGTTATCAGCATTTTTATCAATGTTATCAGTTGTTATCAGCATTATTATCAATGTTATCAGTTGTTATCAGCATTGTTATCAATGTTATCACTTGTTATCAGCATTGTTATCAATGTTATCGGTTGTTATCAGCATTGTTATCAATGTTATCACTTGTTATCAGCATTATTATCAATGTTATCAGTTGTTATCAGCATTGTTATCAATGTTATCAGCATTGTTATCAATGTTATCAGTTGTTATCAGCATTGTTATCAATGTTATCATTTGTTATCAGCATTGTTATCAATGTTATCAGTTGTTATCAGCATTGTTATCAATGTTATCAGTTGTTATCAGCATTGTTATCAATGTTATCAGCTGTTATCAGCATTGTTATCAATGTTATCAGTTGTTATCAATGTTATCAATGTTATCACTTGTTATCAATGTTATCAGTTGTTATCAGAATTGTTATCAATGTTATCAGTTGTTATCAGAATTGTTATCAATGTTATCAGTTGTTATAAGCATTGTTATCAATTGTTATATATTTCAATATAATATAATATATATTAAATATACAATATGTATTAAATACAATATATGTACATTAAGTATACATTAGTAATTCCCTATGAATATTCATTTCTCATTACTTGTATGGAAGTTTTCACAGGGTTGACATAAGGTGTATATAGTATATATATATATATATATATATATATATATATATATATACTATAGTAATATAGTACTTTACCATCGTATAGTATATTACCTGAACCATACACACATTATTAATTCTGATTTAATTAATGTAATGGCCTATAGCTGCAGGCCACTGTACCCGAACATAAAACTACCGCCGTGTACAGTGGGAGTATAGCAATACATTGTTGTTTATACACTGTGTAGGTATTGTGTAGGTGTTGTGTAGGTAGGTACCTACTGTACAATAATGTATTAACAACAAAGTAGTTTACTTCTCGTGTAAAACTACAGTAGCAGATTATAAACATGCTACGAATATTAAGGTAGTATTGAGGATTGAGGGTTGAGGATTGAGGGTTGAGGGTTGAGGATTGAGGATTGAGGGTTGAGGGTTGAGGATTGAGGGTTGAGGGTTGAGGGTTGAGGGTTGAGGATTGAGGGTTGAGGGTTGAGGATTGAGGGTTGAGGGTTGAGGATTGAGGGTTGAGGGTTGAGGGTTGATGGTTGAGGGTTGAGGGTTGAGGATTGGGGGTTGAGGGTTGAGGATTGAGGGTTGAGGGTTGAGGGTTGAGGGTTGAGGGTTGAGGAAAACGCTCGAATATTCGAGTTATCGCCGTTTTATCGCGAATAAACTTATTAGTGGCGAGATGTGAATATTAGCCCCCTAGAATGCGGTCTCCTCGCAGCCTTAACTCAGAGCTATACATTGCCCTATACATCGCCCTGTACATGTATACTGTACGACATACAGTGTACGTGTCGCTATCAACAAACTTATTGTTACTAACGGCGTAATTATCGATTATTCACGGAACAATAGCTCCGCTCGCTCGCTCGCTATGACAGGTGCACCTGGCAATACTGATAGGCTTATAGGCAGCAACTACACTGTCAGGCTTACAGGCAGCAGCTACACTTTAATACATACCATCGTAGAATAGGAAGCTGAAACGGGAGTAAGCAGTTATTTATAACATGTACAATGTACAATGTACAATGGGTAGATATACCACTTATCCAGGGGTCCATTTATATCCATTATTTGTATTGTATACAATATATATATATATATATCGTCATTGACATCAATAAATATAAAGTATATTATAAATAGATACATAGATTAAATAATAAATATAAATGACCCCGATATTAAAATATTCATGCAATATATATTATATAATACAATGTATAGTATAAAGGTAAATACCTAAGTTACGATTAACTATGGGAACATTGAGAATTGGATGATTCAATAATTAGCTTTAAATAAACATTAAGAAACAGATATATATAATGGATTAGAAACTAATAAATATGAATATTTACTAATTACGAAGAATTGTAATGTGCTAAATTAATGATATGCAGGTTAACCTACAATAATATATGTCTGACATTACTATTAATATAAGTATTTATACAAATATTAAATTACACAATTTATATTAATTATGAGAATATTTATAGATATTTTTTTTTTTAAATCATTTCTTATTGATTTATATGATTTTATTTTTTATTAGTCAACAAATAAGTATTTTTACAGTAATTCTAGGAATTGTTATTGTCAATATTTCTTATTATCAATATTGAGCAAACATTATAACATACAAATGATATACATATAATATTGTTAGAAAATTATTAAACTTTATACTTTCAATTGAATAATTTATATAATGTATAATAACTCGCTAATTATTATTATTAATATTTATTATGATGATATGAAAAAAAAAAAATATACAATATATATATATAATATTAGATATAATTTGTATATATGACATGTTGATTTATTGGCATCACTGAAGTGTGTATACAGCTTTCGATACACCCGCCACAACGTACGCGCGCTCGTCTCTCCGCTGGCATCGCATCTTCTTCTTCATCTCCCCATCACCGAACGAGCAGCCTCCTCTCCGCATCATCAACTGTCACAGGTGAACATGTCCGATACAGAGAAACAGGCAGCGGGTGACACGGGCAAGGTCGCCGAGAAGGTCAGACAGATAATCCTGACCGGGTTCGGGGGACTGAAGATGATCTCTGTAGAGGAACAACAGCACTCGTGGCCTTCAGATAATCAGATCCTCATACGAGTTAAAGCTTGGTTAGTGCACCATATGTTTCAAGCGCTTCGCTATTAAGGTGCCATGTGCGGCCTGTAATAGTACTTAGGTGGGTGTGTGTGAATGCATTTGTATTATCAATACTAAACTGTGATTAGATTACCCCTCATTATTAACTACATATATTTATTATTCAATGAACTATCGATGAGATATCTCCTAACGAGCATTAGGCCCCTGGATGTTGTTTAGACTATCGCCGTTATTACAAAGTGTTCATTCTCTTTAATATATTCCATCTATCTTTTGTATCTGTTGTTTCTTTTCTTCTTAACTTCTTATCTTATCTTTTATTATTATTATTAATATTATTATCGATTTTATTATCGATTTATTATCGATTTTATTATCGATGTTATTATCGATTTTATTATTAATTTTATTTTAAGAAAATTTATAATTCTAACAATATATTTTACATATGTTCACTGTAATATATATATATATATATGTGTGTGTGTGAATATATGTACATATTTATACATATGAATATATGTAGTTTAGCATTATTTATAAATTCGAAAGTATTTTCTTATTAATGTATATATATATATATATATAATATATAATATATATATATATGTGTGTGTGTATATATAATGATCATGTGAGTTGTATAAATGTATATGGATTGCGTGTATAATTCTAGTTCGTAGACGCGCTTGTACATATGTACATGCGAGTTTTGGTTAGAGTGAATGTGATTATTGATTGGATGGCTGAGTTTTCTTCACACGCGATATCAGCTAGTGCGTGCGCACTATTTTGTGTGGTGTGGCCGCATTATTGTGTGTGGTTTTTAGGCACTAGTATGTTATGTATATACACTAGTGTGTGGGGCGTACGCACTAGTGAGTGGTGCGCACACACTAATGTGTGGGTTATTCGCACTAGTAAGTGGTTATAGCTAGTTACAGCCAGTTAGCAATAATATGTGTGTCAAGGTTATGACTCGTGTGTCAAGGTTATGCCTCGTGTGTGAGGGTTATGACTCGTGTGTCAAGGATATAACCTAGGTTGTCTAACTTCATATGAAATAAAACTATGACGTTAAAACAGATGAATTATTATTATTACCATAGCAACGCAATCACATGACATTTGTATATGTACATCATCAGTGGAATGTGCGGCGCGATGAAGCAAACGGTCACGTGACTATAATAATTATAATAATTATTAATAAGAAGTGTATGTCACATCAATAGGTATGAAGTATGACATCACTTCACGTGGGGGGGAGGGGCTTACATCGCACATCAATAGGTATGAAGTATGACGTCACATCACGTGGGGTGAGGGGGCTGGGCTTACATCGCACATCGATAAGATATTCACATGTATGATTGCAATAGATCGTATACTAGACGTAAGTCTTCTCTGTATTATTGCGTCTTAGATGTATGCTGGCTATTTAGATATTGCATTACATGTATTATATGATGCGTAATGTATGATATATGATATATGACATATAATGTATGACATATAATGTATGACATGTAATGTATGACATATAATATATGAAATATAATGTATGACATATAATGTATGACATATAATGTATGACATATAATGTATGACATATGATGTATGACATATAATGTATGACATATAATGTATGATATATAATGTATGACATATATTAATTTTTTAAAATGTCTTCATGTGGGAGATATACATATATTTTCATAATTTATTAATTTAGTTTATTTGATAGCCAATATTACTAAATAAGGTATGTGTATTGGTTTTAAGTATAGTAATATATAGTATATTACTATAGTAATCTATAGTATGTATATTATTATTATTATTATTATATTATTATCAGATTTAGGTTTGCACCAGGGTTTTTGTAGAAGCTAAAGCGTATCGAGACAATTACCCTTAATTTTAAAGCAAGTTCAAAAAAAAACTAAATAAATAAAATATTATAAAATATTAGATGACTTCCTGTTTACATAGATACAATACAATGAATAAAATAGAAAAATAATATAAATTGTTTGAACTTGCCATAAAATTATGTAATCATCATTTAATTATTTATAAATAAATAATAAGTACTATAAAATAATACACTAAACAAAAATATAGATGTATTAGTATAAAAGAAGAAAAAAATGAAGTAAAACTGAATAAAACTGAATAAAACATAACAAAAAGAATATCTAGAAAGATGGTAAGAACAGTATGTAACATTTTTTTTTTTTTTTTTTTTTTTTTTTTCAGTAAATAAGTTTTAGGAATTTTTTTGTAATACTTTATAATAATGTAAAGAATGTAAAATATTTGTTCAAACTGAAATGTTAATTTAATTACTAATTTTTATATAAGTGTCAATAAAGAGAAATAAAACAAAGAAGTATAATCAAGTATACAAGAAAAAAGATTCAATACAAAATGTTTATGTAATTAAAAATAAAGTCAAATAATATTATTAGACAGAGGGAAATAAAAAATACTAAAGAAAATACTAAAGAAAAAAGAAATACCTAACAGTTTTTTTTAATTTTATTATTTTTATATAAACGTCAATTAAAAAGAAAGAAAACATGAAAGTAAATTCAAATATAAAATGCAAAAATTCAGTAAAATAATATTATTAATGTCGGGGAAATAAAATATTGTAAAGTAAAACACTCAAAAGTATTAATTTTTTTTTAATTTTTACATAAACGTCAATAAATTAAAATAAGAATAAAATGTGGATCTTAGTATATAATACAATATTAGATAAAGACATGATAAAAGATATAAAATTAGAAAAATGAGATTTAGATTATAAGTATACTGAGTAAGAAGATAACAAATTTGTATACATACGTTTCCTGAATAATTTATAATTTGAAATATTTTTTAAAATATTATCAAGCTTATTCCAGGTAATTGGTCCAATGTATATTAATGTTCTTCTGCATAGTTCTTTTTTGAAATTAATAATTGAGAAATTATCTATGCTCCTAGTGTTGTGAGATGATGAAGTTACAGAAAAAAATGCATTTGTTATAACAGGATGAAGATCATTGAAAATTTTAAACATAAATTCACATGTACTTATATATGTAATTTCATTTATTTTTAATAAGGAATTATCAATAAATAGTCCATTAGTATGATGTAAAAAATGTTTTTTACATATAATTCTTATCATTCGCTATATATGCATGATACATTAGATGTATATGTATTTCCCCAAAATATGTTACAATACTTTATATGAGGCAAGAAAATGGAATTATATATATGAAGTAATGCTTTTTTATTTATAAATTTGGAAATAATGTTGGTAATCCATATGATTTTTTTTAGTTTTGATTTTAAAAACAAGATATGTTGTTTCCAGTTTAATATATCGTCTATAATTACGCCTAAAAATTTATAAAATGTAACTCTTTCAATATTTCTGTTATTTAAATTTATATTTATAATAGTTCTTGAATTAATAGACATAAAGCAAGTTTTATTTAAATTTAATGATAACCTATTATATATTAACCATTTATTAATATTTTTTAATTCAGTTTGACAAATATAATTAAGTAATTCGGCTGATGTATTTTCAAAATATAAAGTAGTATCATCTGCGAACATGGTAAACTTACATAAAGAAGATAATTTTGTAATATCATTAATATAAATTAAAAATAAAATGGGTCCTAGGATGGTGCCTTGGGGTACACCCGTTATGACTTTTAGTTTATCTGAAATTACATCATTATATATACACTGTTGACATCTATTTGTTAAATAGCTCATTATCCAGTTAAGTGCAATGCCTCGTACTCCAATATTTTTTAATTTAAAAAGTATTATTCTGTGATTAACTGTGTCAAATGCTTTTTTTAAATCAATAAAGATTATAGCGCCAACATTGTTATTATTAAAACAGGTACTGATTTGTGACTGGAGGTTAAATATTGCATGTGATGTACTGTATCCTTTCTTAAAACCAAATTGAGAAGGAGATAATATATTAAAAGATGATAAAAAACTATAAAAGCGAGAATAAAATATTTTTTCTAAAATCTTTGCGAATTGACAGGTGAGAGAAATTGGACGATAATTATTAAAAAATGTATCATCACCAGTTTTGTGTAAAGGGATAATATTTGATAATTTTAAGAAATCCGGTACAACGCCTGATTCAAAAGATAAATTTACAAGAAAAACAAATGGATAAACCAATACAGGAAAAATACATTTAAGTAACTGCATGGATATGCCATAATGATCTCTTGATTTTTTTGGTTTGAATTCATTTAATACTTTAATAATTTCATCTGAACTTACTGGTGTTAAAAAAAAACTATGTATATTAGGTTCAGGTAAAAAGAATTTAAAGTCATCATCATTACAATTATTTATATTATTATCTAAATTAGAACCAATGTCTCTAAAAAAAGAATTAAATTCATTAGCAATTTGTTTAGAATCAACAATATTCACATTATTTACATTAAAATTGTCAGGTAGTTGTTTGAATTTTTTTTTAACATTAAGTAAATTATTTAGTACATTCCATGTATTTTTTGTATCAGAGCAATTTTTTAACAGATTTGAATAATACTTTTTCTTAGCTTCTCGAACTAAAGATGTTGTATTATTTTTTAAAATTTTGTAAATAAATAAGTCATTTTCAGATTTAGATATTTTATATTTTTTATATAATATCTGTTTTTTTCTACAAGCCTTTTTAAGATCTCGAGTATTCCATGGAATGAGTTTATTTTTGTGGGAGGCTTTATTAATTTTTGGACAGTATCTATCAAAATTTAAGATAAAGTATTCCAAGAATAAATTCCAAGATTTTTCTGTATCGTTAGATTTTATGAATTCCCAGTTTGTTTTTTTTTAAATTTCAAACAGATTAAACATGGTTCTATCATTAATTTGATTTTGTTTGATTTTAGTAGATTTAACTTTATCTTGAGGTTTGGTAGACAATTGTAAATTTAAAACAATTGGAAAATGGTCAGATATATCTGAAATAATTATTCCTGAAAATCTTTTCATATTAAGATTAAAATTTGTAAATATATTATCAATTATAGATGAAGAATTATGTTTAGTGTCGATTCTAGTTGGACGATTAATTAGATGGGAACAACCTAGTGAAATCATCGTATCAAAAAAGGTATTAGCCACTTTATTTGTATTTATATGCACTAGATCAATATTAAAGTCACCACAGATAATCATTTTTTTATCATTATTAACATGTTGCTGAAAATTATTTATCAAGAAATCAATAAATGTAGAGTGAGCTATTTTTTCTAAAGTAGGAGGAAAATATATTGTACTGAAAATAATGTTTTTTGATTTTTCAAAAATAATTTCAATTGATATGTTGTCATAATAGTTATTTGATATGGTAGATAGAATATTAAATTGATAATGTTCACATATATAGATTAAAACACCACCTCCATTGTTATGTTTACGATTTGAACATATATGGTTATAACCAGGAATATTAAAAATGAAAATATTATTATCACTCAACCATGTTTCAGTAATTGAAACTATATCAAAATGATCATCAAACGTATTCAAAAACATAATTAATTTATCAACATTTTTTTTAAACTCCTAATATTGATGTTAATAATATTAAAATTAAATAAATTATTTTTATTAGAATTCAACTTCCATTCATTTGAGGTGTAATAATTGGATTCATTGAGAAAATTAAAATTACAATTTGAGAAATTATTATTATTAAAACTATCATTATTGGAACTAAAATTGTTAATTTGATCAACATTAAATTGCGGATAGATTTCATTCAAGTTCATATAGTACAAATATTAAAAAGTTAAAATTGAATAAGATAATATAAAAGATTAAAGATATAGATAAAAAATATATGTAAATACCAATTATAATAAAATGTTAAAAATAGAATGTAATATGAAATTAGAACAAACGACAACGAAAAATAAATACAAAATAAAATATTTATATATCAGAGAATTTATTTATATCTGTTATTTTTACTGGAGACGAATCTTCGTTTTTTATAATAAAAGTTATTCCATTTATAGTCCAACAATGTAATATCACTTTATCTTTTCGAAGTTGTCGAGCTTTGTAGAAAATATCAGAATTAAATTGTGTTAGATGTTCATTTATATATGTATCAGTGCCTTTTAATTTTTTAGAATTTTTAATAATTTCAAATTTAGTAGAGTTATGGTGTAGTTTGACTAAAATTTTATTATGTTTATTCTTGTTGTTTTTTAATTTATGTATCTTAACAATGTCATACGGTTGTATAATTATATCTAATTTTTCCTTTGCAAATGTGATGAAAGATGGTGCTAGATTGATGTATATGTTAAAGTAACCGGTATACGCATGTGTCGCATGTTATATGTTACCTCTTAAGCAAACATATTTACTGACTTAAGTAGGTATTGCTTACTATACAATTTCATTCGTTTGTATCCAGGCACATTATCTATAGATAGGCAATAGGTAATAGGAGCCTATTGGTACGGATAAGATTACATTAAGAAATATAATAATATATTAAATATATATATATATATAAATATATACATCGAATATAGAGTAAGGCAAAATAATAAATACTAATATTATTTAGTAACAATGTTATTAAAATCTAAAATACAATTAATATTAAATAAACTAAATATATATATATATATAATGTATGTGTTTATTGGTTGGTTAACGTGTCGGAGTTTAAAATTCAAACATGTCACTCAAATATTCAAATAATCTCTTACTTATTTGTTCAATAAACACATATTATACCTTCTTTATTTGTTATAATAGAATATAATATTACTCGTGATATGGTTTCATCGGATTATATAATTGGTTTACCTGCCTAGTATTATTTGCTAGTATTACTGCCTATTTTACCTGACATCCATTAGTTATGTGACACCTATTAAATAGAATACATTATCGTATCTTAAGTTTAAACGTATATATCATGTGCAATATATAATCTCAATTTTAGTTTTAAGTTTATAAATTAACATATTAATATATATTAGAATATTCAATGAAATAACAATGTAACTAATAGTATAATAATGAATATACCAATTCGATATGATGATAATAAATGTAGGGGACATGCGCAATATTGTAATAGGGATACTTGTCTAGAATTATATGAATTCATGAATTATTCAAGAATTGTAACATTGTAATTAACAACTGAGATATTAGTACTATAAACCTTTAAGTAATGCTATTTAAATTCAATTATTATAGTAAAGTATATATATATATATACTTTACCTTACCTTACCAGGTTGAGCTTGATAGGCAGTTCTTACCCGTGGCCTACATATCACTCTAAATGAATCATCGCTACATTAGTCATCACTAAATGAATCATCGCCACATTAGTCATCGCTGTCGGTAGTTCGTCATATGTTCAGTTGCACCTTCAATGTGGTATATTGTTGTCAATGTAACACTGAAACTAGCAGTAGTCAACCAGCTATAGCTATCGTCAGCATAGTTAACATCAGCATCGGGTATATCGTCATTTCTTTATGTAACACTGAAACTAATTTGTTTCTATTGTTGAATATTAAGATTAGATTAGCTATCCGATGATGTCTTCAACGCAAAGTCTATATATGTAATTAATACAAATGGTGCAATTATATCTGATTGTAGTATTGCAGAAGTTATATCTAATAATGAGGTGTCTCCATTATGGTATAGTAGAACGGAGCGAGTGTCATTGTAGAGCATCGATATGGAATTAAAGAGTTCAGTTGGAATAGAATATATAATTAAGATATATTTCATCTTTTCACGATTTATTGAGGCAAATGAATTTGAAAATTCTAACTAGTTATCTATAGAATATCTATAGAAGATTAGCTGATAGCGTTGTTTAACTTTCTAATATGTATCCAACTATAGTATGTATCCAACTAATGTATATTTCCAACTATAGTATGTATCGAATTATAATGAGTATCGAATATTAAAAATCCGTTCTGGCGTTGATATAGATGTGCGGAAATGGTTTTGATTTGTTCTCATTATATCATTATATCATTATAGGATATATCGCAGGTCTTATACGATGTAATAAAGCAGGATGTTTAGCATTGCTGCAATTATTATAAGTGTCATATCATGTTTAACGGAAATGTATTTATCATCCTTCTATTCATCTGTCTATCGGATATTGAAAGTATACACTATAGAAATAGTTTAGTAAAATTGTTTTTAATTCCTCTACTTTAATCCACTCATACATCTGCTGATATTTCATCTAGGCCACCATATTTTCTAATGTATTTATTTATAGTTGCTTTGGTTAATTCCTCGGGTATATAAGGTTTTATTTTGAATATTATTTGTAATTTCGTCATTTGTTGTGAGAGTTATTATTGTACCAAGTAGTTCTTTGAAATAATCGTGCATTTATGATCGTGACTTACATTAATTCGTTCTTTTTCATATGCAGTTTTAAGTTTTGCTCATTTATAGTTATTTCTTCCACTATCTTTATTTGCTACTTTTGACAGACCTAGCTGACTTATATCACATGACATACCTAGCTGACTTATATCGCGTGACATACCTAGCTGACTTATATCACATGACAGACGAAGCTGAATTGTATCACATGACAGACCAAGCTTATTTTTATCACGTGACAGACCTAAATGAATTGTATCGCGTGACATACCTATCTGACTTATATCATGTGACATACTTTACTGACTTGTATCACGTGACAGACCTAGATGACTTATATCACGTGACAGACATAGAATACTTGTACCACGTGATATTCCTAGCTAACTTGTTGCTAATACCTTACTTTCTATTTTGTTTACTTTATCCTGAACGTATTCATATAGTCTATTTCATAAGAATGTACATGATAATTTTGAGCCTCGTTGAACTATCTGATATTTTATGATGTAGGTTGATTTTATTGCTGACTTGTGTAATATATCATGTTGTTGACAGATGATATCCATATCTCAGGTTTTACATTCTTCAACTTAGGTTTCAACGGGATTATTTTAGCTGCAGTCTCAAATTGAGTATATCTTTTTCAGCAGATATCGAAGCTGTAGTGTCCTGAAGAGATTCGAATGTTGTTTTCACTTTATTAATAAATGTGTGTCGGATTTCTGTATTGGTCTTTAATCTTGTCCAATCGTAAGGTTTTATTTTTCTAACTATTATCGTTAAAACTCTATTAGCTCTAAAACTCCATTAGCTCTGAAACTCCATTAGCTCTAAAACTCCATTCGCTCTAAAACTCAGTCTCATGTCTGCGAAGATGATAAGATAATCATATGCGACACTAATAAATGTTTTGTTATAAGCTCTATAGTTCTTAGTACTATTATTCCACTTATTATGCATGTTAATATAACAAGTTATGAAACATAGACAATTGGAGATTTATAAGTCCAGGATTAACCTTTTCTTTAAAGTGTTTGTTTAAGTATATGAGTGTTTTTTCTATGAGATAATATATTAACATATTTCCATTCTGTTTGTTGGTTATGAAAAGAATATATAAAATAGTTACTTTGGCCTAGGTTCATTAAAGTTTCCTCCGAGTATTAATCCTACATTATCTACATTGGTAGGTACAGTGGTAGGTACATCGGTAGGTCCATTGGTAGGTACATTGGTAGGTGCATTGGTAGGTGCATTGGTAGGTACATTAGTAGGTGCATTGGTAGATACACCTAACTATCTCTTTAATCACCTGAAATCAGTATGCACTATTTCGGTTGATAATTCATGTCATACGTTTGATGCACTGTAATATGATATTACTGAAGTCTGAGTTAGCGGGTTCATCGTTATTCTAGCGGGTATTATACACACACATAACGACTAACGAGTTCCTTTGGTAGGGATGCGTTCATTCTATTATTATGAGCAGGTTAATCATTTGGATTTTCCAAATGAATATTTCTTAATGAGTAAATAATTATGAATGAACCTATGATATTATATGCATATTATATCCGTTTTATTTTCTCGGGTTATTTTCTCAATTTCTGAAGTCTTCGAGTATTTACTGATTACGCAATCACATTTTTGTATATATTTAATAGTTTAAACAAGTTTTTTTTCTCAGATGGGTATTTTATCGAGTGCAACCTGGGGTGGAATAGTAAGAGAGTTTAAGTGACTTGCCGATATATACTTCATAATAATACGATGAAACTTCTCACCATATCCAACAACCTACTTATTATGTATTCGAGCTACCCTACCTGAATGGTTCACTGGTTGGTCTTCAATGGTAGGTAGATATATACAATATACCCTATATAACATATACTCTAGATCACAATATTCTTTATATTAGACTTCATGAAATTGGTATATACGGTCAAGTCCACAGTTGGTTTATGTCTTTTTTTTATCTAGAATATCTTCGGTGAAGATTAATTCCTTGTTGTCTCCTCCTTATGTTAACATACATAGTGTTCCACAAGGCTCTGTTCTTGGCCCTATATTGTTCATTATTTATATTATTCCTATTTAATCAATTTTTCACAAATATCCAAATATTCACTACCATCTTTATGCCGATGATCTACAGATATATACGTTATTTCCTAGTTCTAGTGATTCTGGTCTGATTCAAATGTATATGTTTAATTGTATTACTGATCTCACTGAATGGTTCTTTCATAACTCGCTCTCCTTAAATATGATTAACACTGTTACTATCGTATTTCGAGACCCAGTTATCCACTATCAATCACTCATCCTTTTTAACTATCTCTACCAACTTCTGAATCTATAACTAACCTCGGTTTCACGATAACCTCTCACCTAGACTACTCTCCACATATTAATAACATGATTCGCACTGCCAACTATTTTCTATATAATATTAGAAAATCTCGTTATAAGCTTACCTTCGCCATGACTAAATGTTTAATTCATTCGCTAGTATTCAGTAGACTTATATATTGCTATTAATTATTATGTAATTTACCTGTTAACCTTATGTATAAACTTGAGCGTACTATACGTGTATTATATAAAATAAACTTTGCTTCAATATTTTCTATATCTGATTTAATGAGATAATTAGGCTGGCTTAAGTTTAGATATATGTGTATACATAGGCTATTATGTATTACACATAAGGCTATACACCGTGGATTTCCTGAATATTTAGCTCACTCCATTACTATTCAGAGTTCGAACATATCCAGTCTGAAGTGACACATCATGAAGTTGGTTCAACGATCTACATCGTTGTCATTCTCTGAATCAGCTTTCTCTGTTATTATTCCGAAAAGCTGGAATTCACTTCCTTATTATATTCGTTGTGTAACATCACTTTCATTTTTTAAACGTAAACTGTATGTCTATTTTAAGTCATTGAAATTCGTTCTATTTTATTATTCGTTTTCTATTTATTTTTGTTTTTGTTTTTTATTATCTAACGACGCCTATAATCACCATATATTTTTGAAGTAAATAAACTATATAACTAAATATATGTATGATTGTGTTATTAACTTGTTCACATTCCTTCCAAAGGACATTCAGAATTTTGTCCGGCATTTTTACAGCTGACCAATATATATATATATATATTAGCCACGACTTTGGAAGCCGAGGAATTAGAGTTGTTCACATTAATAGTGTGGTGGGTTATATATCGAGATTTTGGCGTATTAGAAATTTTTCATAGCATTTTTTCCAATTTTTGAAACCAATATCCCTGATATATTCTTTCTTCTTTGAATAATATTTAAATGTCTGTCAATACTTTCATACAGTGGAAATATAAAACTATTTTAGGGAGAGAACTAATGAAACTAATTAAATAATGTACACGTTAGGTTTGAAATTTAGGACTATATCATCTCAATACTTAACTCATTGAAATATCATCCGTTATCTCACTTATTTACTATTTTATAATTTAATTTGTAAATATTATTATCGTTTGTTTTATTATAATTGACGTTTTATTTAGAAGTCAGAATATTCTACGTTATTATATTAGTATTTAAAATGAATTATAATAAATTAAATTAAGTTTAAATAAATGTAATTTAAATTAATTTAAAATTTAAAAATTGTATATAAATATATATGTGTATATATATATATATATATATATATATATATATATACATACTAGAGTATATGCTATATAGCTATAGGCAATATGTCATATCACACACACGCAGTGCACACTATTGCTATTTATATATGTAGGTTGTGTGTATTACATGCATGTGTTGATATTTAAACTGTATTGTACCCATGTGTGTGGGTGTGGCTATGTTTGTGGTTGTGGCCATGCTTGTGGGAGTGGCTATGTATGGGTGTGGCTATGTTTGTGGGTGTGGCTATGCTTGTGGGTATGGCTATGAGTGTGTATGTGGCTATATGTATATGTAGCTATACTTGTGTGTGTAGTAGTAGTAGTAAATTGATTTATTCACAAAAATCCAATTTTTCAACAAAAAAATTCGGATGTGATATATATACATATAATAGTAATGTTATGGCGACATCCATAAATTAAATAAATTATAATAAATGCAGTAAAGTAAGGTGTGGGTGGATAGTAAGTTAGTAATTAAGTTAGTCAGTATGTAAATTTAGTAAATAAAGTTAGTTAAGTTCAAGTAAGTGTCTGTGTAGTTTTTATTTTAAATGTAGTTGTTAGTTTCTCATTAGTAATAGTCTTAGGGAGTTTATTCCATAATGATGAGTAGTTAGTCGATGGGTTATGTTTCAGGAGGGTACTATTTGATTATCTTAATTTAGTTATTTCTTTAAGTTTAATTGAGTCTCTAATGTATTTAGGAAGATTGGTATATATGGCAGTATGTATAATATTGAGGGTTTTATAGGTGGATCTATGTTTTAATGTAAGCCAGTTTAGTTTTTTTCGGTAGTCTGTGGTGTGTGTTCGTTTAGATAGTTTAAAATGAGTCTGCACGTTTAGTTTATTATTTTGTTAAATCGTTTTTCTTGAAATGTAAGTATATCAGTAAGTATGGAGTTACAATAATCAAGTTTTGATATTATATAAGCGGAGGTTAATATTTTGAGGGATGATTGATTCAGAAGATGTTTCATTTATTTTAATTGATATAGTTTATTGTTGTATTGTTTAATTATAGATGAGATTTGTATTTTTAGCGTTAGGTGTTTATCAAGTATAACACCTAAGGTAGTTATATTAGTTTTTATTTCTATTTTAGTATTAGATATTTTAATATGTGTGAGTGTTAGTGGGATTAGACGATTGTTATGAAAGATAATACAATCTGTTTTCAGTTTATTAAATTTGTATTAAATTTATTAAATTTATGACTATGTGTGTGTTTGTAGTTATATATATATGTGTAGCTATGTGTGTTTATGTGTCTATATGTGGGTATGTGTCTATGTGTACACCCACACGCATAGACTGTACACTATACACTAGTGCTGTAAATGAACTCGGACAGTTCTAACAAGTATCGAACAGTATCGAACTTTGAAACAAAATTCGGTTTCGAACTTTTGACTTTCGAACTTCGAACTTTTAATTCAAGACTCGAACTTTGAATTCAAGACTCGAACTTTCGTAATTCGAACTTTTTATGTAATTATCGAACTTGCAATCATATGTTTAATAATATAATTAATTTAAGTTACCCAAAGTATCGGGGTAGTCTCAGTCTTGATTATCCAAATCATTCATGAATCTTAGTCTCAGTTACCCAAAGGATCGATTCAGTCTCAGTATCGGTTACCCAAAGAATCGATGTAGATATAAGATATTAAAAAACTAAAAATAATAAAAATAAATTAGCCACCTATGGAAATAATAACATGTATTTATTATTTATTATATTATACACAGATTAATAACAAATTATGATTAAAATGTAACATACAAAGCATCGTTTGTGCTCGGTTATATCTAGTAAGAGTCTCAATTTGGTTTAGCCCATTACGTTATAGTCTTGGTTACTTTTTTGCTTGTAGAGTAAAAGTCTCAGGTAGACATCTTTTACCCAAAGGCACGACTCTATCAAAATACTTGGCGTAATTTATATACAAGTATCGATACTTCAATAATTGTATTCGAACAAGTTCGATACTTAACAATTTTGTTCAAACAAGTTCGATACTTAAAAAGTGAGTTCGAACAAGTATCAATACTTCAAAGTGAGTTCATTTACAGTACTACTGTACATACATATATGTGTGGTATACTCGTAGAATTATAGGGTCTACACTGTAGTCATATATCAATAGTGATGATAATTATTAGTATGTATTAGAAATGTTGTATACAAGTAATAAAAGTAAATGTCTAAATGAGTGTGAAATAAGACGTATTGAACTAGGTCAGTCACGAGTACGCATGTACCTAAAGCTCTAGGTCTAGGTACCTATGTACCTATAGGTACATGGGTGGCTTCACAGTGTTCGGTACTATATCGGCTACATAGATACGCAATAATACGAATAAAATAGTACCAATACTAATGGTCAAGAATTAATACAAATTGTCAATTCTATTTTTTATAAATAATTTAATATTACACGAATAATACAAATACATAAACGCACGCATACATAGTGATAAACACACGCATACATTACTAGGCGTCATTATTAATATACCTGAACTAGGCAGGCATATTTCTATATATGTGTACTTCACTATATCTAATGAATACAGCACAAAGCATATATGCTTATACACTATAAATTCTTCAATTTTATAAATGTTCTATTTATTAATACATTACAATTGTTTATTCATAATCTGAAATCACCTATCGTTAGTAATATATGTTATAATATAGACAACTGTAGAACAGTATGAAGCCGTATGTACAAGTGTATATAGCCTGCGTACACTATACTTTATACGCAATACACTGTACGCCGGCTATTTTGAGGGGGGGATATAAAAACTCTCGTTTCATAATCATATAGATTACGTGACGTGACGTAATATAGCGGTCACGTGGTGTATGGTGTGCGGTGTGCGGTGTGCGGCTATCTCCTCTCGTTAATAATGTACGTGTGTGCGGTTGCTGAGCTGAGGAGGAGGCTGCAGTCATCTCCGTTATCGATTGTTAGACTATCTGGCGCACACACACGCGCACACGCACGCACGCACTCGCGCGCTCCGGCTTGCGTAACACCCGCCATTAATACGTAAGCCTATGTCGTAATGCAGGGCATTGTTGTGTCATTAACTCTGATCACTTAGAAACAATAGAGAAACGTCGTTAAATAAATAAGTGAAGTATTAAATTAACGTTTACGAATTATTTGTAAATTTTAAAATCTATTTCATATTTCTATATTTTATGATTATTGCGAATAAAACCCATTCCTATACCTAAACCCAATATTTACCACATACCTAAACCCATACTTAAACCCATAACCATCCCCATATATAAACCTATACCTAAACTCATACTTAAACCTATACCTAAACTCATACTTAAAGCAATACCTAAACCCATACCTAAATCCATACCTAAACCCTAACCCAACCCATACCTAAATCCATACCTAAACCCATAACCATCCCCATATATAAACATATACCTAAACTCATACTTAAACCTATACCTAAACTCATACTTAAAGCAATACATAAACCCATACCTAAACCCATACCTAAACCCAAACCCAACCCATACCTAAATCCATACCTAAACCTATACCTAAACCCATACTTAAAGCCATACCTAAACCCATACTTAAACCCATAACCATCCCCATATATAAACATATACCTAAACTCATACTTAAACCTATACCTAAACTCATACTTAAAGCAATACATAAACCCATACCTAAACCCATACCTAAACCCAAACCCAACCCATACCTAAATCCATACCTAAACCTATACCTAAACCCATACTTAACCCATACCTAAACCCATACCTAAACCCATACTTAAACCCATACCTAAACCCATACATAAACCAATAATTTAACCCATACCTAAACCCATACCCATCCACATACTTAAACTCATACCTAAACCCATACCTAAACCCATACCTAAACTCATACCTAAACCCATACATAAACCCATACTTAAACCCATACCTAAATCCATACCCGTCCCCATACCTAAACCCATACCTAAACCCATACATAAACCCATACCTAAACCCATACCCATCCCCATACCTAAACCCATACCTAAATCCATACCTAAACCTATACCTAAACCCATACTTAAACCCATACCTAAACCCATACCTAAACCCATACCTAAACCCATACCTAAACCCATACCTAAACCCATACGCAAACCCAAACCCATACCCATCCCCATACCTAAACCCATACCTAAACTCATACATTAACTCACACCTAAACCTATACCTAAACCCATACTTAAACCCATACCTAAACCCATACATAAACCCATACTTAAACCCATACCTAAATCCATACCCGTCCCCATACCTAAACCCATACCTAAACCCATACATAAACCCATACCTAAACCCATACCCATCCCCATACCTAAACCCATACCTAAATCCATACCTAAACCTATACCTAAACCCATACTTAAACCCATACCTAAACCCATACCTAAACCCATACCTAAACCCATACCTAAACCCATACGCAAACCCAAACCCAAACCCAAACCCAAACCTAAACCCATACCTAAACCCATACCCATCCCCATACCTAAACCCATACCTAAACTCATACATTAACTCACACCTAAACCTATACCTAAACCCATACCTAAACTCATACCTAAACCCATACATAAACCCATACCCATCCCCATACCTAAACCCATACCTAAATCCATACCTAAACCTATACCTAAACCCATACTTAAACCCATACCTAAACCCATACCTAAACTCATACATTAACTCACACCTAAACCTATACCTAAACCCATACCTAAACTCATACCTAAACCCATACATAAACCCATACCCATCCCCATACCTAAACCCATACCCATCCCCATACCTAAACCCATACCTAAACTCATACATTAACTCACACCTAAACCTATACCTAAACCCATACTTAAACCCATACCTAAACCCATACATAAACCCATACCTAAACCCATACATAAACCCATACCTAAACCCATACCTAAACCCATACCAATACCAATACCTAAACCCATACCTAAACCCATACCTAAACCTATACCCATCCACATACCTAAACCCATACCTAAACCCATACCAATACCAATACCTAAACCCATACCTAAACCCATACCCATCCCCATACCTAAACCCATACCTAAACTCATACATTAACTCACACCTAAACCTATACCTAAACCCATACCTAAACTCATACCTAAACCCATACATAAACCCATACCTAAACCCATACATAAACCCATACATAAACCCATACCTAAACCCATACATAAACCCATACCTAAACCCATACCTAAACCCATACCTAAACCCATACCCATCCCCATACCTAAACCCATACCTAAATCCATACCTAAACCTATACCTAAACCCATACTTAAACCCATACCTAAACCCATACCTAAACCCATACCCATCCCCATACCTAAACCCATACCTAAATCCATACCTAAACCTATACCTAAACCCATACTTAAACCCATACCTAAACCCATACATAAACCCATACCTAAACCCATACCTAAACCCATACATAAACCCATACCCATCCCCATACCTAAACCCATACCTAAATCCATACCTAAACCTATACCTAAACCCATACTTAAACCCATACCTAAACCCATACCTAAACCCATACCCATCCCCATACCTAAACCCATACCTAAATCCATACCTAAACCTATACCTAAACCCATACTTAAACCCATACCTAAACCCATACATAAACCCATACATAAACCCATAATTAAACCCATACCTAAACCCATACCCATCCACATACCTAAACCCATACCTAAACCCATACTTAAACCCATACCTAAACCCATACATAAACTCACACCTAAACCTATACCTAAACCCATACCTAAACCCATACCTAAACCCATACCTAAACCCATACCTAAATCCATACCTAAACCCATACCTAAACCCATACCTAAACCCATACCTAAACCCATACATAAACCCATACCTAAACTCATACCTAAACCCATACCTAAACCCATACTTAAACCCATGCCTAAACCCATATCTAAACCAATACCTAAACCCATACCTAAACCCATACCTAAAGCCATACCTAAACCCATACCTAAACCCATACATAAACCCATACTTAAACCCATACCTAAATCCATATATAAACCCATACTTAAACCCATACCTAAACCCATACTTAAACCAATAATTAAACCCATACCTAAACCCATACCCATCCACATACTTAAACTCATACCTAAACCTATACTTAAACTCATACCTAAACCCATACCTAAACCCATACCTAAACCCATACTTAAACCCATACCTAAATCCATACCCGTCCCCATACCTAAACCCATACCTAAACCCATACATAAACCCATACCTAAACCCATACCCATCCCCATACCTAAACCCATACCTAAATCCATACCTAAACCTATACCTAAACCCATACTTAAACCCATACCTAAACCCATACCTAAACCCATACCTAAACCCATACCTAAACCCATACGCAAACCCAAACCCAAACCCAAACCCAAACCTAAACCCATACCTAAACCCATACCCATCCCCATACCTAAACCCATACCTAAACTCATACATTAACTCACATCTAAACCTATACATAAACCCATACCTAAACTCATACCTAAACCCATACATAAACCCATACCCATCCCCATACCTAAACCCATACCTAAATCCATACCTAAACCTATACCTAAACCCATACTTAAACCCATACCTAAACCCATACCTAAACTCATACATTAACTCACACCTAAACCTATACCTAAACCCATACCTAAACTCATACCTAAACCCATACATAAACCCATACCCATCCCCATACCTAAACCCATACCCATCCCCATACCTAAACCCATACCTAAACTCATACATTAACTCACACCTAAACCTATACCTAAACCCATACTTAAACCCATACCTAAACCCATACATAAACCCATACCTAAACCCATACATAAACCCATACCTAAACCCATACCTAAACCCATACCAATACCAATACCTAAACCCATACCTAAACCCATACCTAAACCCATACCCATCCACATACCTAAACCCATACCTAAACCCATACCAATACCAATACCTAAACCCATACCTAAACCCATACCCATCCCCATACCTAAACCCATACCTAAACTCATACATTAACTCACACCTAAACCTATACCTAAACCCATACCTAAACTCATACCTAAACCCATACATAAACCCATACCTAAACCCATACATAAACCCATACATAAAACCATACCTAAACCCATACATAAACCCATACCTAAACCCATACCTAAACCCATACCTAAACCCATACCCATCCCCATACCTAAACCCATACCTAAATCCATACCTAAACCTATACATAAACCCATACTTAAACCCATACCTAAACCCATACCTAAACCCATACCCATCCCCATACCTAAACCCATACCTAAATCCATACCTAAACCTATACCTAAACCCATACTTAAACCCATACCTAAACCCATACATAAACCCATACCTAAACCCATACCTAAACCCATACCTAAACCCATACCCATCCCCATACCTAAACCCATACCTAAATCCATACCTAAACCTATACTTAAACCCATACTTAAACCCATACCTAAACCCATACCTAAACCCATACCCATCCCCATACCTAAACCCATACCTAAATCCATATCTAAACCTATACCTAAACCCATACTTAAACCCATACCTAAACCCATACATAAACCCATACATAAACCCATAATTAAACCCATACCTAAACCCATACCCATCCACATACCTAAACCCATACCTAAACCCATACTTAAACCCATACCTAAACCCATACATAAACTCACACCTAAACCTATACCTAAACCCATACCTAAACCCATACCTAAACCCATACCTAAACCCATACCTAAATCCATACCTAAACCCATACCTAAACCCATACCTAAACCCATACCTAAACCCATACATAAACCCATACTTAAACCCATACCTAAACCCATACATAAACCCATACATAAACCCATAATTAAACCCATACCTAAACCCATACCCATCCACATACCTAAACCCATACCTAAACCCATACTTAAACCCATACCTAAACCCATACATAAACTCACACCTAAACCTATACCTAAACCCATACCTAAACCCATACCTAAACCCATACCTAAACCCATACCTAAATCCATACCTAAACCCATACCTAAACCCATACCTAAACCCATACCTAAACCCATACATAAACCCATACCTAAACTCATACCTAAACCCATACCTAAACCCATACTTAAACCCATGCCTAAACCCATATCTAAACCAATACCTAAACCCATACCTAAACCCATACCTAAAGCCATACCTAAACCCATACCTAAACCCATACATAAACCCATACTTAAACCCATACCTAAATCCATATATAAACCCATACTTAAACCCATACCTAAACCCATACTTAAACCAATAATTAAACCCATACCTAAACCCATACCCATCCACATACTTAAACTCATACCTAAACCTATACTTAAACTCATACCTAAACCCATACCTAAACCCATACCTAAACCCATACTTAAACCCATACCTAAATCCATACCCGTCCCCATACCTAAACCCATACCTAAACCCATACATAAACCCATACCTAAACCCATACCCATCCCCATACCTAAACCCATACCTAAATCCATACCTAAACCTATACCTAAACCCATACTTAAACCCATACCTAAACCCATACCTAAACCCATACCTAAACCCATACCTAAACCCATACGCAAACCCAAACCCAAACCCAAACCCAAACCTAAACCCATACCTAAACCCATACCCATCCCCATACCTAAACCCATACCTAAACTCATACATTAACTCACATCTAAACCTATACATAAACCCATACCTAAACTCATACCTAAACCCATACATAAACCCATACCCATCCCCATACCTAAACCCATACCTAAATCCATACCTAAACCTATACCTAAACCCATACTTAAACCCATACCTAAACCCATACCTAAACTCATACATTAACTCACACCTAAACCTATACCTAAACCCATACCTAAACTCATACCTAAACCCATACATAAACCCATACCCATCCCCATACCTAAACCCATACCCATCCCCATACCTAAACCCATACCTAAACTCATACATTAACTCACACCTAAACCTATACCTAAACCCATACTTAAACCCATACCTAAACCCATACATAAACCCATACCTAAACCCATACATAAACCCATACCTAAACCCATACCTAAACCCATACCAATACCAATACCTAAACCCATACCTAAACCCACACCTAAACCCATACCCATCCACATACCTAAACCCATACCTAAACCCATACCAATACCAATACCTAAACCCATACCTAAACCCATACCCATCCCCATACCTAAACCCATACCTAAACTCATACATTAACTCACACCTAAACCTATACCTAAACCCATACCTAAACTCATACCTAAACCCATACATAAACCCATACCTAAACCCATACATAAACACATACATAAAACCATACCTAAACCTATACATAAACCCATACCTAAACCCATACCTAAACCCATACCTAAACCCATACCCATCCCCATACCTAAACCCATACCTAAATCCATACCTAAACCTATACATAAACCCATACTTAAACCCATACCTAAACCCATACCTAAACCCATACCCATCCCCATACCTAAACCCATACCTAAATCCATACCTAAACCTATACCTAAACCCATACTTAAACCCATACCTAAACCCATACATAAACCCATACCTAAACCCATACCTAAACCCATACCTAAACCCATACCCATCCCCATACCTAAACCCATACCTAAATCCATACCTAAACCTATACTTAAACCCATACTTAAACCCATACCTAAACCCATACCTAAACCCATACCCATCCCCATACCTAAACCCATACCTAAATCCATACCTAAACCTATACCTAAACCCATACTTAAACCCATACCTAAACCCATACATAAACCCATACATAAACCCATAATTAAACCCATACCTAAACCCATACCCATCCACATACCTAAACCCATACCTAAACCCATACTTAAACCCATACCTAAACCCATACATAAACTCACACCTAAACCTATACCTAAACCCATACCTAAACCCATACCTAAACCCATACCTAAACCCATACCTAAATCCATACCTAAACCCATACCTAAACCCATACCTAAACCCATACCTAAACCCATACTTAAACCCATACCTAAATCCATATATAAACCCATACTTAAACCCATACCTAAACCCATACTTAAACCAATAATTAAACCCATACCTAAACCCATAACCATCCACATACTTAAACTCATACCTAAACCTATACTTAAACTCATACCTAAACCCATACCTAAACCCATACCTAAATCCATACCTAAACCCATACCTAAACCCATACATAAACCCATACCTAAACCCATACCTAAACCCATACCCATCCCCATACCTAAACCCATACCTAAATCCATACCTAAACCTATACCTAAACCCATACTTAAACCCATACCTAAACCCATACCTAAACCCATACCTAAACCCATACCTAAACCCATACCTAAACCCATACGCAAACCCAAACCCAAACCCAAACCCAAACCTAAACCCATACCTAAACCCATACCCATCCCCATACCTAAACCCATACCTAAACTCATACATTAACTCACACCTAAACCTATACCTAAACCCATACCTAAACTCATACCTAAACCCATACATAAACCCATACCTAAACCCATAGCTAAATCTATACCTAAATCCATACCTAAACCCATACCTAAACCCATAGCTAAATCTATACCTAAACCCATACCTAAACCCATACTTAAACTCATACCTAAACCCATACCTAAACCCATACCTAAACACATACCTAAACCCATAATCAATCCATACATATAGATGAACTCCATTTTATTAATTTGAAATTACGAATCCGTAATACACATACATACACATACTTACACACACATACATACACATACACACATACATACACATACATGCATACACATATATACACACACATACATACATACACACATACACATACATACACACATACATCAATATATACATTATATTATTGTAGAAATGTATTTGTTTACTAATCTCCCCTTGATGTTATTGCTAAAATGAAATATCGCCTGTATAAAACATTAATATTAATAAATATGATGTGTTCATTGTGAATTCATGTGTAAATAATGCTAAGTGCTTACTTGTATATCTGCATGCATATATTCTTATTTATATATATATATATATATAAATTTATATATTCATTTAAATTATTTTCTATAATTGTAATAATATTTCCTAAGAAATTAATATATTATAATAGAATTTATATGAAATTAGCAAACTTCATTTACGATTCGATTATATTTTAATTATATTTTTTAAATAATTCTCAATGTCCTACCAATGTGTATAAGCTACAACAAATTGATGTCATTAACAAGATGTCCTTAACACCAAAAAGTACCACATTATGAATAATTAATTTGCAATTAACGTTCTAAGATACCAATATTACAAATATGAAGATATTTTATATATTTGTGTATATTTATTTTATCTTCAAATAAATTATGTAAATAATTGATAAATATTATTATTTTATGTAATAGGTAATATCTAAATATATCTAATTATATAATGTAGATATATGTATATAATATGTATTGCGTATACATTATATACCGTATGTATTTCATTTTTATCAATTTTACGTGGTGTGAATACCGTGGTAATTAATTTAATTCACTAATTATATTTACCTGGTACGCTGACGTGTGCTTTCAATGCTACGGTTGCCATGGTTAGAGTTACCGTGGTTACGGATAATCGATATCACGTGACCTGTACGGTGGGCGTAACCTGAAAATAGCAAATAGAAGAGAAAAAACTAGACTCGAATATATGTGTGTGAATTTATTATATAATAACAAGTATTTGATATAATAGTATTAACATTGGTTATCAGTATTTATACGAAACCATATATATAAAGTGTATATATCATATTATTTCATTGAATATACATATATATATATATATATATATATATATATATATAGAATATCATCGAGTTGATTTGTATGTTTAATTTAACACTACATATAATAGTATTTAATAAAATAGAATATATATTGATTGATTATTGAGTGGTATTGATATATTAATTTCATTTTAAGTTCATATTGGTATTTATATTTGTATTTATTTGAATTTTTATATATTTATATATATATATAATAATTATAATAATGATATTCATTTATTAGAAAATTTATTATTTTTCTATAATAATACAAATATTGATATAATATTTACACTTCTTATCTCTTCTAAATTGATTTCAATATATTAATGTACTCTTTTCAAATTGTTGTAACAATAACTAAATATAATTATAAGTATATAAGCCTATACATATATAATTATAAGTATATACAAATGTATTTAAGCCTATATATTGTATTATTTCTCTGCATTTATTCTCTAAGACTTGAATTTGAACGTTTAACTTTTGTTAACGTATCATTTGTCACATGTGGAATATTCCAGACCCATAGTACTCATATGGATCCTAAGTAAAACAGCAATGCTTCATATGTGTATATATGGGAAAAACGTTAACAATCTGATTATTAAAAATATAAGAGAGGATATTATGGAAATATTAAATATGATCATCAATAAGTTTACAGGTTTAGTTCGCCGGATATATAGATAGCAAGTGAAAGTAAGGAACCAAGAAGTTATCCATATAGAGCACGATGGTTAAATGAGAAAGGGGAGATAACATAGATATTATGGATTAAATAGTAACATATAGGTAGCTAATATATTCTGTAGTGCGAAGAGAAGTTATCTGAAAGGTTGTCACCTAAGGGTAAAAACACTTGTGTCATTGAAACTTAAGGTTAACAAAACTTGTGTCGTTTTCACTTAAGGGTAACAAAACTTGTGTCAGTGAAACTTAAGAAATCTATTTCAGTTTAATGACTCTTATGAAAAGAAATATCAACAAAAAATATTATATTTATTTATTTTGTGAAACAATTCTTTATAATATTGTATTAATAATGTACTAAATAATGTACTTAATAATGTACTTAATAATGTACTTAATAATGTACTTAATAATGTTCTTAATAATGTACTTAATAATGTACTTAATAATGTACTTAATAATTCCATTAGGGTATCAAGTGGAAGTTCTTAGTTGCATCGATGTTTAGTTTAATAATAAGAACCACGTAGAAGTATTAAGGCTTGGTTATATATTCTTTAAGTTTAATGAGTTAAAGATTATATCTAATAAAATAAGATAATAAAGGTGCTAATGTATGGTATAATGATAAAGAAGTGGGATTTTTGGAAGAAGTACTATTGTATGTTCTGAATAAAGAATGGACATCATTTAGGGAAGCGATATTCAATATGATTGACGAGCTAATAAAATGGTTAATTTAGACGATATAAGTTTATTTCCCAATTTATAGTGAGAGTTAAAGGTGAACAGTAAATTATTCTAAATGATGATTTGGAGGTATTGGATTATATTTGACTAAGAACCTATACTTAAGGAACACCGTGTAATATGGTAATATGGTGGGAGAAGTACATTCTAGTGTATTAGTAATGTATGAGGAAAATATGTATAGGTGCAACACCTATGATATCATGGCATATGCCTATGTGTATATATTAAGGTGGCATTTAATTATAGAGTGATTAATCTATTTATGAAATGGAGGATAGTTTAAAACTCGATGATGATGATGATGATAGTGATGATGATGATGATAATGATGATGATATTGATGATTGATTAAGCAATTGATATAACAGTATCAATTGATACTTTTATTTAAATACTGTACAAATATAAATATTATATAATATAGAGGTTTATAGTCAATAATAGCAGAACAATAATACATATATTTATTATATATAATAGTTCATTAAAATTTGAAAATATAATATAATTTAAGTTACAATAAAATTTAAAGTATTAGGCGACATCATTAGTTTCGTCTGAAAGGGATGAATGTACTCATATTTCTGATATCAATTAGTAGCTTATTCCAATAGATAGTTCAGTCACAGTAAAATATCTACTCAGTATGTATATGATATTGATATTATATTGGATAAGCTTGGCATGACCGTTTTAGAACGATTCTAGAACCAAACGAGAAGCGCAAAGGTGAACAATGTTCACTGAACATATTGTAACAAACCAATGCAAATAAACATTTAGGACTGGGTATACTGTATACCGTATACATGATGTTATATTGACATACTTAGTGGTATACTTGTCATATCTAAGTGAAAAGGTGGCGTTTGATATTAGTATGTTATACAATTAGAAAGTATCTTTATAAATGTAGAATATATGACATTATGAACTATTAATATGGATCTAGGAACATATCAATCATTAACGGTACGACATTTAACTTTTTTGTAATAGAATAATTACTAGATAAAATCAATTATATATTAATATTGTATTCTATGTAATTATTGATGGATAATTTAATAATATTATTATTTGTGAATATTCTACATTGATATAGACAGGGCCGGCTTAAGGGGGGGCAAACCGGGCAATTGCCCGGGGCCCCACATTTTGGGGGGCCCATGAATTATTTGAGAACATATTTTTTACTATTTATTTAAAAAAAAAACTTCTTAACTGTATTTTTCTTATATATTATTAATTATAATTAAAAAAATAAAAATAATATAATAAATTAATTAAATATAAGTTATTTAGGCTGATTTGAAAAGTGAATTTTACAAAAATTTCTAAATTTACACGAATAAATAGTGGAAACAAATACATGAAGATGTTGGAGCACATGCTAATAGTGATAACCATAGATCATCTCAAAAATCTCTGCTTGTCAGATAAAATATTATGAAAATATTTGATAAATAATTGTTTGTTAAACTAGAAAGTGATAAATGATAAACGTATTAAGTGAATATTAACCATAATTGAATCTTAACAATTTATAATTCTATAATTAGTTTTTACGAAAAAAAAAGTATATTTCTTATATTAAAATTAAATATGAGATATATATTAAGATATATGCTAAGATATATTTTATAACTATGATTTCTGATATTTGTAAAGGATTATATTGTTTATAAATTAAGAAAAAAACGATATTCTATATAGATTATTAATTTGTAATTAAAACTAATTAGATATTTTCAAAATAATTTTTCTCAATCAATAATTAATTTTCTCTATCTACTTATCGTATTAATAAAATGTTTATCTTATCATAGTGTATATATTATTATAATTGTGTTAGTGTAAATAATATATATATATATATATATATATATATATATATATATATATATATATATATATATATATATATATATATATATATTCCTCAATACGTACTACTTACTGTATAACACGACTGGATCACCCTAATACAACATATCATAAATAATCGCGTATGTGGCTACCCTTTTCCTTTAAGTGTAAATTACGTATACTATCTATCTAATACATAAATCAGTATATTCTTTCACTCCTAACTATATCTCTGATCTAATTAAAAAACGTACAATATTACCTTCTATTCATTACCAAAATACTCCTCTACTTATCTCCCAGAACTCTATAAAAACTTCCCTAAATTCAAGAGCTTTTAAAAATGCCGGTGCCACCCTATGGAATTCCCTCACTCCTACCATTCGTTCTATTAGATCCCACAAAATATTTATAAATCTTAATTCTGATTTTCTCTCTACCTCTAATCATAAAATCATCCAACTTATTATTTGTGTCCGTGTAATATTCAACATATATTGTTAACGTATATTATTATTAAATTGTTGTCGTATTATTATGATCTTATTATTATATAACACTCCTCTATATCAATGCATACTCTAGTATATAACACTCCAATATATCACTGCAAACTGTAGTATATAACACTCCTCTATATAACTTATTATTTTTGTCCGTGTTATATTCAATGTATATTATTATTAAATTGTTATCATATTATCATTATCTTATTATTATTTTCTTCCCGCACGAGCGAGGGGGTCTACATGACCCTTTTTTAGTGATTAGTAAAACTTATATCATCATCATCATCATTATCATCATATAAAATAGTTTTAATTTAAATGGGAATATTCTGCTTTATAGTATTTTTAATAATGAAAAGTATTGATGAAAGGGAATTATGTACATACAATTTTCAACAGACTATTATTAGAGAAGGAAATTATATTTATATATATTGAAACATATATTATTTATAAATATATATATATATATATATAATCTAAATATAAAACTCTAAAGTCATTTTTGCAATTAGCCAACTAGTACTTACAACTGAATGTTTAGATTTACATCACCCTCATATATATGTATATATATAAATACACACAATGGCGATATTCTTATTAGAGAACAGGTGATAACTTAATAATTGAAGAAATATAAAATTAAAAATATTATATTATATATCAGTGTACTCAATTCATGATATATCAGATGTAGGTATTTTAATAGTCATCGTCATATATACCAAGTTAGGTATTATTATTATATAGGTATTTATTGATGTACGTTAAGATTCATTATCACATTGGTCAATATTTAGCTAATGATTTATTAGAATTTTTTTTAATAATAATATAATTATAATAGATTATAGAGATCAAAGTTATGAAAAATCCAGTAATATGTCTGGAAGATTCAATAAAATGAAATATATCATAATATACCATAGTCCATTGTCAATATGGATCCCCATATCTGAACATTTTCATCCTAATATATTTAATGGTAAGTATACTTACACTTATGAGAGAAGCTTCTCTAAACTTAAACTTATAAATAATTTTCTATGAAATTATCTGACACAATAAATACTTTCAAGTATGTAATATTATCTTTAGAATCAAATCTAATTAATTAAATAGATAGGAAGATAGACTGAATAAATACTACTGATTTAGAAGAGGAAATCGAGTAAAATAAATATGTAATCATATTATTTTAAATAATTATATCATTTAACCTATACTTATATAATTTGTATTAATTAAATTATAAAATATTACATTGCAATGATTGTAAGTGGGTATCGTAATATATATTTACATCCATAGCGTGAAAGAGACACCCCTCTATATATTATATGCATCTTAAAGTGGGTCTCCTTCACACGATACATATAAATATATAATGAAAAAATAAATTTTTGTAAAGATTATAAATATTTTTACATAATTTGATCACGCATAATATAAAAATAATACATCATAATAATATATATATATATATATATATATATATATATATATATATATATATATATATATAAATTGAAGAGTTATAGATATTAGTTATTTCTAGAATGGCCCATTTAATATGTTATGAAATTCTTATGGGGCCCATACGTTTTTTTTGCCCGGGGCCCATAGTATGCTTAAGCCGGCCCTGGATATAGATAGATAATAAACTGAATTGAAGTATAACTTGAATAATGCTTGTTAATAACCATTACTGAATGATAACAAAGGTTAACATGATTTTTGAGGTTTGGGTTTCATAAATATGTTCTTTACTAGTTTGTTACACTTGTTATAAATATTTATTTAGTTTTTTTCAGATCAGATCAAGTTTTTTTGTTACTTTGAAATTTGTTGACAAAATTGTCAAATTTGGAAAATGTTCAGAAATTTGGAAATACATATATACATAATTATGTATTGATACTATTTAATATGTAAACACATTATTATATATATTATATTTAATATACTGTATACACTATATTGTGCACTGTATATACTATAGTATATAGGTTTACCTACTTTATTATATATATATATATATATAATAAATATATTCATGTATGTATAATAAGCATACATTAAAACATCTGAATATTCCCTCTGCACTGTGACAAGTACCATATAGTACTAATATTCAATTTTCAATATTCCAACATGAACACTATTTAAATATCTCAAATTTATTATCTTCATAATCTGTCTTGTACCGTCATCATGAAATGATCTTTCACCAATGTTTTACAAAGACAGGTTCATTTATTTATTGCCATAATGTGAATGGAGTAGTTGAATTAATGGGCGTATCCTATTAACCATAATAATATATGCTAGATTCATAGACTCGTCACGTACAATTTGAAAATCTGTATTGCTCTATAGGTAATGATAATACTGTTGTGTGTCATCTCCTGTGATATTCGCTACAATTCACTGGAATATATAGCAACATGTATATTCTACTTGATGTACTGATCGTACTTATAATATATGTGGAGACTTAAAGGTTATGTTGATATATGTGGAGACTTAAAGGTTATATTGTTAAGATTGATTTTGTTGGGGCTAACATCGGGATACACAAGCCTTGTGAAATAGTCGTTCCTAATCATTGCTAATATATAACTGGATTTGTCAGTTAAAGAGAATTTCTTTTTTTATCCTTGTTCATACAAGGTGATGTTAAGATAATTAAGTCACAATCACTTATTAATCCAAAAGTATTGGATTCTGAGTGGCATGATTTAACTCATTTATAACGCAGATTTCAACATATCACTGAAATTAAGTTAAGGCCATAATTTATAATGGACCAACAAATAGGTAGTTAATGAGCAACACTTACTTTGATGTATGAGAGATATCGAATTAAGAGCTGACTATAGTCAATGCTATAGCATTAGAGTCAATTATGAAACATTTTATCGAAAATCATAGATGTACAGAATTTGTAAATACTATGGAAGAATTGATTCTATGTTTTATAGATTTCGGTAATTTATGATGTTAGATATGTGATTTAGATGTGATTTAGATGTTTTAGAGATTGTATGTCCATAAAGATACATTGTATTAGTTCATATCAAGACTATTTTCCTGATAACTGTGTTGACTATAGTAAAGAACAAGGAGATTGCTTTAATCAGGATATGTTAACAATGGAAGATAGACCAAGGAAACGTAGCTATTAAAATTCTAGATAATTACTGTTGGAGTCTAAAAAAGTAATATAAATTACTTAATAGACTTAAAATAGAACAAAATCATTGAAATAATTTTAAAATCAATGGTTATTGTTATTGTTATATATCTATATGTTATTTCTATATACGCAATCAATTAATACGCATAATTCGTGAACTATATAATGGACAAAATGTTACATAGCTTGTTGTGGTCTCACTAATTGGATGACGTGTCGTGTGTTATTCCTGTTGTAGGTCTTAATGTAATCACGTCAGCGTACCTATAACGTAGTGACGTCACAGTATACCGCACACGTAGCAATACATGTGTATTCCTATACCTATACGTATTCCTTTATTCATCATAACGGTAGTAAATTATATATTAAAATATACCAAATACTATTGAAATGCATTAGATTTTCATTACTTTTCTTTATTTAATCCTATATTAGTGATTTTTCGCATATTTTCAAAGTTAAATAAAAAATAATTGATCTGATCTGAAAAAAAATAATTATATATTAAAAACTAGTGTGAAAAACTACTCTATAATCAGTTAACAGAACCTAGACTTCATAGGTTTTTTTCAAATGTCGACCTGTGTAATTAGTGTATTCTCATGAAATATATTAATGAATGGATTTAAATAGGTAAAGTGAAATATTTCATTGTTATAAATGACACTAATTCAAGGAATGAAGTATAACTGTGATCCACAAATAAAGCTCACAATATTAACTATGAGTTTAGCATGGATTGTGACGTTATCTAAATTATGATAATAATTTTGATTATGATCATGTTTATGATGTTAATGATGATGGTGATGATGATGATGATGATGATGGTGATGATGGTGGTGGTGGTTTATAATGAAACTTATACGATGGTTATGATAATGATGATGGATAAAATACGTATTATTTTATACAATATTTAGTGATACATTATTATCAAATTATTTATAACTTATATATATATATATATATATATATAATTATTAACTAGATAATTTCTATGGTACTTACTTATTTATTTTTATGATATTATATTACAACATTGTATTAAGGGGACGAGCGCCACTCGGTCTTAAATAGATTTTAACATGTAGGGGATAGGTAATTGGTACGTTTTTAAAAACCCTAAGACTTTTTATACAATATAGTTATATATTTAATTTTTTTTATTGTGTAGAGTTTATTCTATTCTAATTGAAAACAGTGAAACATTTTTTATTTCAATTACCAATCATAAAATATTTATGTTTTATAAAACCTATTATTTTTTTATTTTTTATGTTAATTTATTTGTATAATATATTTTCTTTATGACTAAAATTAAAATGTGTCACTGTTATATATAAATACAATTAATTATCTTTATGATGATGAAGATTTGAATACAATTCAATGAAGGGAAAAAAAGCCTTAGTGTTTTTAAAGTTGGTATGCAAGAGAAAATAAAGTTCTGAGATAATCGAGTTCAGAGTAAATAGTTATTTTTATGGTAAATTTATGGTGATTTTCATTTATATTGTGTGATATACTATGGAATAACTGATAATATAGCAATAAAAATATTTATATATATATATATATATATATATATGATTACATATTTATTCTCATTATAAATATGTATACACTAATTTATATATATATAGATATATATATATATATATATATATATATATTATATATATACAAATCTCTATGATAATAATAAATTATGAAATGAATGATGCTATCAGAAAATACAGGTATAAAAACTTGAATATTCATTGGCTAATGCATGACATGTAGCGTCGCCTATGTATTCACATATTCATAAATTCAAATTATAAATAAACAACATAATATGACAGTTCCCAGTAAACCAAAATCAGATAATTGCCAGCTAATATCTACTTTTTATCCAGTAAATTTCTGGCTAAAATTACGACACTTCGCCAGCTATTAGCTGTCTATTTTGAGATAAATTTTCCACCATATGGGATAATTTATCTAAAAATTTCCAGATATTATCTGTAGAATTTGAGATAAATTATCTATAAGCTAGATAATTTATCTAACAATTGTCAGATATTATCTGTAGAATTTGAGATAAATTATCTATAAGCTAGATAATTTATCTAAGAATTGTCAGGTATTATCTGTATAAATTAAGATACATTTTCTACTATATAAGATAATTTGAGATAAATTATCTAAACATTTATAAAACTCATATACATATTAGTAGCCTTAAAAAGAGCTTTTTATAATAATATTGAATTATTGATGTAATTGATGTTCAGGTTGTTGTAGTCGTTCCAACTGTTGTAGATTTAGACGATTTACATTCTTATTGTTTTTTTGATGGCCATTTATAAACTAGATTCATCGCTTTCTAAAATAATTGATTTTATTATTATTATAATAATTATAAATAAATTAAATATATTAAAATAATTATTTTAAATGACTAACCAATATCTTCGTCCGTACTCAAATCTGGAACATCTTTTAATTATTTGTTTTTGTATGTGCCTGAAGAATTACTGATTATGTAGATTCTATGTATACATGTAAGAAATAAGTTAAAGGTAGTTAATATATATTTTAAATATAGTTTACCTTTATCTTCAAGAAATCCAGCATACGCTATGACGGAATTCTTGATCTTTTACTCATTATTCTACATATTGTTATAATAATTGTAAAGCAAATGATAATTAATATATATACATTTATAACATATATAATTAATAATTAATTATATAATTAATTATTATCAATTAGTTAATTTTAATTTAATATTTATTTTTATAATTATACAAAGTTATTTTTACGCGTATCTTCTAAATTATAATTATAATTATTGAAAATAATATGTGATATATTAAATATATATATATATAGAATTGGATACAAAAACTTACCAAATAATGTTCTATTATATTTTATCTAAATTCTATACAAATATCATTGAGAAATATTTGCAATATGTTCTGTAAAATTAATTATATCGTATAATATAAAAAATAACATGAACATTTTCACAGTGAATTATAAAATAAATGGCGTCCATCAACACGTGATATTTACATATATCAAGTATAATATCAAGGATAATAATTTCCTTGATAATATTTAAAAGTTATAGTTATTTGAAGTACATATCTACTATATAAAATAAAGTCTATATATTTATAAAACAATATGAATATTACATTCGTGTTTAGGCATTCATAGTGAACGGATGTGTTTTTACCATTTTGTGCATTCAACCAAATCAACATTCAGATAAGTTATTTAATTTAAAATTTGTTATAAAATCGTATGTATTACAATTATATATTTCTCTATAAATCATTTACTATTTAATATACATTAACTATCATTTGTATATATATATATAATATATTATATTTTATATAGGTGTGTGTATATATATGGATATATAATTATATTTATTTATATATTTATTTAATTTACATAATAATTATGGCTAATGGTAGAATGTCAAATTCTGAATTATCTGACTCTATTAAAAATTATATTAAAGATATGTTTGATACTAATATTAAATCTATTATTGAACAACATAATACAATTATTATAGATCTAAAAGATATTATATTCGATTTACAAACACACATTAAAAATAATAATAAACATAATGATAGCAATACAATATTATATTCTAGTATGGTAACTAAAAATCTTGATGAAATTAAATGTACTATAAATGATACTGTAACCAAAAATATTGAAAATATATATGAAGATAGTAATCGTAAAAAAACTCTCATAATATATAATATAGAAGAAAAAAAATTTAATAAAAAAATAGATAAATTTAAATATGATAAAGATTCAATTAATAGTATTATTAGTGAAATTAGTGATGTTGAAAATATATCCATACAAAATATACATAGAATTGGTAAACTAAATATAGATAGTGAAACCAATGAAATAATAAATGATACAATTAGGCCTATTAAAATTACTTTAAACACAGAACTAGATAAAATGCATATATTAAATATGGCATATAAATTAAAAAATACAAAATATAACAGAATTGGAATTTCACATGAATTTACTACTGAACAATTAATAACACAAAAAAAACTACTAACTGAAGCTAAAGATAAAACAAATAATAATACTATATTTAAAGTTAGATTTATTAATAATAACTTTAAATTAATTTCACATACAATAATTGAATCACAAAATGGAACCTAAAATATATACACTTTATGAATATAATAAATTAAATTATGACTTTTTAAATAACTTATCGATAATTATTTTAAATATACGTAGTTTTAACAAAAATATAGATAACTTTTTAACTTTTCTAGGTTTATTTACATATGAACCAGATATACTAATTTTTACTGAAACGTGGCTTACTAAATATGATGATCCTATTATTTATTTTAAAAATTATAATATATACCAAACGAATAGATCATTTAAAAATAAAAAAAGAGGTGGTGGTGTAGCTATTTTAGTGGAAAAAAATGTATAAAACATCAATAATTGATAATCTATCTATTTCAATTACAGATTCAATTGATATTGTTTCTATTCAAATAATAGATGAAAAATCAAAAAAACCCAATATTTTATCTGCTATTTACCGCTCGCCTGATAGTGATACTACTGTATTCAATGATTTAATTTTTAATTTATTTTCAAATTATATTAATAAAGATATATTTCTATGAGATTTTAATATAGACTTTTCAAAAAATTAAAATACTACAAAAAATGTTAATTATATACTAACTCAATTAGGTCTCTCGTCCATTATTAATATATATACCCGTACACCAATAAATACAAATACATTAATAGATAATATCATAACTAATAGTAAAAATATATTAACTAGCGGTATTATAGAATCTGATATAACAGCTGTTCTAGATCACTCTATTTTATTTTTTATTTTTAATTTTAAACATACAAATTTACATAATACTAATACTAAACCATACATTAGAAATAAAAAAAATATCAATGATTTGAAAAAAGAATTGAATATTATAAATTGGAAAAATGAAATTGTAAGTAACCCTTTAAATTATTACTCATGTTTTATTAAAAAGTTAAATTTTCTAATGGATAAACATTGTCCTTTAATACATACAAATATAAAAAATGATTATATTAATCCTTGGATTACAAATAAACTTAAAAATGCCATTAAAAAAAAGAATAAACTGTTTTCATTTTATAAAAAACATAAATGTCAAATTGCGCTAATGAGATATAAAAAAATAAAAAATAAATTAATCAAACATTTAAAATTTCAAAAAAATAAATATTATAATGAATTATTTTCTAAAAATAATCAAAGTGATAATTGATAAACTATAAATAATTAATAATTAATAAACTAATTAATAAAAAATATAATAACTTTCCAAATATATAATTATTTACAATGGTATTGAAATACATAATGAAAAAGATCAATGCGAATATTTTAATAACTATTTTTCTAATATTGGTGAAAATATTGTGAATACAATACATAATAGTAGTAACAATGATTTAAAATTACTAATATATAATCCATATAGTTTTTATTTCATACCTATTACCAATAGTGAAATAATTAACGTTACTAATAGCATGAAATCTAAAGTATCCATGGATGTAAATAATTATGATATGTCATTGATAAAACAGATTATTAATTGTATTTTATATCCTATAAATCATATATTTAATAATAGTATTGTAACTGGACTATTTCCAACGGATATGAAAAAATCAATTATAAAACCACTATTTAAAAATAATGATAATAAAAATATTATTAATTACCGCCCAATTGCACTTTTACCACAAATTAGTAAAATATTTGAAAAAATTATATATAATAGATTATCCAATTTCATAATTAAACATAAAATAATAAATAAGAATCAATATGGTTTTATTCCAAAATCTAATACAACGATATCGCTTTTAAACATTCAGCATTATATTCTACAACAAAATAGTGATCATAAAAAAATTGCAACAATTTTTCTTGATCTGAAAAAAGCTTTCGATGTTGTTGATCATGTATTATTATTAAAAAAACTTGAAATATATGGAATAAGAGGAAATATATATAATTTAATAAAAAGTTATTTAAATAACAGAACATTTACCACAAAAATAAATAATTCATTATCGAATACTAAATATGTTAAGTACGGGATTCCTCAAGGTTCTGTTCTGGGGCCCTTATTTTTTATAATTTTTATAAATGACCTACCAAATGTTTTTAAAAATGTAAATATAATATTAATTTAAATTTATATGCTGACGATACATCACTAACAGTTTACGCTAATAGTGATGTTGAACTAACAAAATTACTTCAAATATATATGGATAAATTAAAATATTGGTTTGATATAAATCATTTAAAACTTAATATACAAAAAACTAAAATACTTCTATATTTTAATACTAAACTGACTAATGATATAACAATTGACAATATAAAAATTGATATTGTAGATAACTATAAATTTTTGGGTTTGTATTTAGATAAAAATTATCATTTAATATACATATTGATAGTTTAAATATGAAACTTTCAAAAATAATATACTTAATTAAAAGGTTATCATATTTAAATATTAACAATTTGATTTTATTATACAACTCTTTGTTTTTATCTAATTTAACATATGGTATTGAAATATGGGGTAATATTTATAATTCTAATTTAAATATATTAAATTTATCACAACAAAAAATAATAAGAATAATTAATAAAAAGATTATTGACAATTCAAAATTACCATTAATAAGATTAATTAAGATATTTTAATACATCAATTTTTTATAATAGTAACATTTTAAAAATTGGTGATCTTATAACTTTTAGAAATATTTTAATTATATATAATCTTTTAAATAATAAATATGTTAACGATATAACTGATTATTTTAAATTTAATAGAAATAAAACCAAATTTATTTTACCACTTATGAAAACCAATAGATTCCAAAATACAATATTTTTCAAAGGACCTAAACTTTATAATTTAATAATGTTTAATAATATTTTAAAAACTAATACAATTACTCATACTTTAAAACTGAAGAAAGTATTAAAATCATTTTTTATTAAACAGTATTGTTAATTTTTTTATAAATATTAATTATTATAATTTTGGCAAACATCTTTTTTTTACTCATTCTAAAACAATTACACATATTTATTATAAACAGTATTACAAAATTTACACATTTTTATTATAAACAATATTACAAAATTTAAATTATAAATAGTATTAAAAATAAACTATTACAAATTAAACAGTATTAAAAAATATAAAAATTATAAAAGTATTATAATCTTTAAAAAAAAACAGTATTAAAATTATAAACATGGTTACACTACAGTATTAAAACAAAATCTAAAAAAATTATTTAATTTATTGTATATTATTTTATCTTCATTTTTCTTTTTTTTCATATTACACTATCGTGATATTAACCTATTACATTGTTATGCTTATTATATAATAATCAATTATTTCTTTAACAGTTTTAATTTTAGTTTTTATTTAAACAGTATTAAAATATATGTCATATTGATAGTACAAATTATTTAATTTTCTCTTTCTTTACAATTTAACTTTGAATGCCTATTCACGAATCACAACTTTTATTTTTATAATCTGTATCAACTTTATTTATATCTCCTTTATTATTGTAATTTTATATTTTATCTTTGTTTCTAATTTTAAATTTATTATTTTCGTATGTGATTAACCTTTTATTTAATCATTTCATTGTTTTTTTATATTATTATGATTTTATTATTATGTTTATCATTATTTCTATTTTATTATTTTATTTGAATGGAAATGATGATATGACATTGCACATACTGTTAGGAGGTTTCGAATCAATAAAGCTAATCGCTTTCACTGATCCTCCTTAGACTTTGTCTATAAACTGAATTCATTCATTCATATATATTTACTCTATCTATTTTTATAATTTTATATTTAATAAAAGTGTATATGAAATATGTTTGATTTATTACATTATATATAAATAAACTATACCGTTATCACCCATCACTACAATACTTTATATAATATATAATACATATAATATTATTAATTTTTGTAATATATTTATAATCAATGCTTACATTATATAGTTATGAATAAATACTTATTATATATATTTGATAAATTAAGTATAGTTAATAAGAGTTATTAAATAAATATGATAATGTATGCCTATATTAATATGCCTATATTAATCATATTTATATCATTTAACAACGTTGTATTATTTTAAAATATGTTATTGATAGGTAGCCTATACCAGATAGATTTAGTATATACATAATAGTATGGAGATAAATTTAGTATATATTATTCATATTTTATATTGATAAAGTCAACTAAATATTATATCTTAACTTAACTTTATATTCTGAATAACAATACTTAAGTTTGATAGAAATACCTATATGCAGAGCTGGGCACGATACTCAAAACACGTCCTTGGTAGACTTGTAATTTGATAAGAGTGTCCTAGGACACTATAGTAACTACCCCTCCCTAATATTATCATAACACGAAATATTTCACAATTATCGCAGTTTAAATATTATGCATATTTATCTACTTTATAGATAATTTTTCTCAAAATATCTCACTATTATCTGTATTTATTGAGATGGAAAAATTTTCTCAAATTATCTGACTTTATAGATAATTTTTCTTAAAATATCTCACTATTATCTGTATTTATTGAGTTGGATAACTTTTCTCAAATTATCTGTGATTTATCTGACATTATCCAACATTATCTGATTTTGGTTTACTGGGTTGCTAATAGTTTTCAAATTGTTTCAATCGATCGAGTATTCACAATGTTATCATATAATATATATTCTTATAATTTTAACTATTTTGAATAATATTGTGAAAAATATAGTCTATAAAACATCATTTTTTAGATACTTATATGATGATTTAAATCACAGTTTTTAGATATATATATGTAAAAGTAATCAATTATACATATTTTCTATTAAAAAAAAATAGAATAACATTTTTTTTATGATAAAACGAGTGGCGCTCGTCCCCTTAAAACATTATATTAGACAATTACATTTTAATATTCCATTAATTAAAACATTGCAATAAAACATTGAATTATTATGTGATTATTTATAATCGCAACTATTTCGTTGAAATCACTAGAAATATATTATAGCGAATTAATGTAGTAGTATTAATATATAATATTACATAACTAATGTAAACAATACTGTGATTAGCGGCCTGAATTTCTCCGATCTGATGGCGCGTCAAGGTACTATAGACGAACCTCCCAAGATACATAACACAATGGGCTTTGAATGTGCTGGTGTTATCGAATCTGTGGGAGCAAATGTAACCAAATATAAGGTAAGTACGATAAAGTTCCACTCCATTTAACAACTTTAACATCTGATTCTCTCAGTATTTAGATTATACCTAAGATCACTCTACTAAAAACATGATAAATATGGTATTATTTCTGACTTCATGTTGATATGTTCACTATATATATATATATATATATATATATATATATATTGTTATTGTTATTTTTAATTTGGTGGAGTCCTTTCATCCCATCCAGGAACTTATTTAGTTTTAACTTATAACCATATGGCTCTAATGTATTTTCGAAGCCAATCTCGTGTTAAGGAATCCATTGTTTTAACGAGAGCCGATATTTTATGTATATATACTTTATGTGTATACACAATTATATAATATCACTTCTAAATAATATTTCAAGACCTATTTTAATGGTCCGGATGAGGCTCGAATCCTCGTCACACTGCTTTTGTTTCCGAAGCCTTAGCTAATTAAGCCACACAGGCATTTTACATATATATATATATATATATATATATATAATTGATATCACAGAATGGAGATAGGGTAATCGGAATCAGTGATTACGGAGCGTGGGCAGAACTAGTATGTATCGACGAGAAGTTAGTACACCTATAGTATCAATATTACATACAGTGCCGTACACACATAGTACCAGCAGTACACACATAGTATACGGTATAAGAATCATTATTAAGTGATTAAATATGAACCATCGTGTAAATATAACACTTTTGATTTTAATTCCCTACTATAGAATATGTTGAATGTTATGTTAGTAAGGACATTACTATTTGTCCTTATTAGAAATGCGAAGGGTACCTAGCTATATTTGCAGTACTTGCCATTATTAATGTAATGTAATCAATACCTATAAGTTACATTATTACAATAAACTACTTTATATATCATAATTTGTATTCATAATTTCATAAATTCATAATGTTTACATATTTTATATTATTTATAATGTTAGTACATTTTATATTTTATATTTGTATTTGTTTTAAATTCATACTATAGTAGTATATACTGTAGTTTATACATACATCTTATTCAATAAAATATTAAAGTTATATCGTATTATAGTTATCTAGCATTATGTTTTAAACCAAGCGAACGTGTTATACCAAGTGAATTTTTAAACGTGAATTAAATCCAAAAAACGAAAAAACTCAATAATATTTATAATGAGATATATTTTGTATTAAATGTTATATATATAGATGATTAAAATAAATAAAACCAAGAAAAGTGAATACAAATACTATATTGTTTTTCTAATTAATGTAATAACTATTATTTTTTTAAATAATATAAAAGATTTAAATCAGATTTAGATAGTTGATAAATACAAAACTTTTACTTATGATTATTAGTATTATATTTTATTAGGGGAAAGTAACCTAATACGGACACTTTAACAATAATTTGTCTTAACATTTGATGACTCATTATTTGCATTCAAAAATTACAATATATTAATATTATATGATTATAGATATTATTGTAATTTTAAAATTGTATTTAATCTTTTTATTAAATAGATAACCAGGGTGTCCATATTCGGTACCCATGTCCGAATACGGACACACTGTGTTATAATACGGACACTCTATATACCACTAGATAAACTATATATTATTGATGAACCAATCATATAAATTACAATTACATTATTTATAATTAATGTTATGATAATTTAATATAATTTAATTAATAATTAATTTATTTATGTTTATTATATTTTTAATCAATAATACAAGTGAAGTATCTAAATAATAACATTGTTAGATTTAGCTTCATTGCTTTTTATTAATATTATAAATCGCGCGATGTTTATGAAAATCAGAATAATTCACACGCTCCGATCTGATTGGTTATATGTTATCCGTATTAAGGATTTATATGACCTCTAGATGCTTATAACTTAATTAATATTTGATAACAAATATAGCAAGTATGTATATAATGTTTAGAATGCTTTATTTCTAATAAAATAGTGTTATATTTTATATAGATACATGTGTATATTCTTAAGAAGGTTTTAAGTTGACATTATTGGATATTTCAGCACCATTTTGAATAATTATAAAATAAAAATACTTATTTAGACTATTTATATTATTATGAATATTTTATTCATTAAACATTTGTTGTGTGGGATTTTTGTTTTCTGAGATACCGAGTTTGTCCGTATTCAAGCACTGGCCGTATTCATATCAAGCACTTTCCCCAGGTAGGACTCGGGTTCAAATCCCATCCGTACCATTAAAATAGGTCTTAAAATAACATTTAGAAGTTATCTTATATAATTGTGTATAAATAAAGTATCGGCTCTCGTTAAAACCACTGATGCCTTAACATGAGAGCGGCTTCGAAGGGACATTAGAGCCATATATGGTTATAAGTGAAAACTTCATCTAAGTTACTGGATGAAAGGACTCCACCAAATAAAATAACAATAACAATAATGAATTATGATTAAGTATTATTTATGAATTAATAATAAATTAATATATATATCATAAATTACCATTATCATATTGGTTTAGAAAAAAACGATTATAAAACAAAAACAATCGAGTTAACAACGTCTTTAAACTAAAATAACAACAAATGCGCTTTTACATCAATATCACGTGATATCATTATTTAAATATGTTGTTGACAGCTTATTATTAATTAACTATATTTGAGATATATATATAAATATATATATATATATATATATATATATATATAAATATTAATTGCATTAATTTCCTCATATTATATTACCATCATGGGATAATATTATCATTAATGATGACATTGTTCTCTGTAGGAAAATCTATAAATAGAATCTATAAATAGACTATTATAACTCGCTATATCACGATACGTTATATGGATATGATGTAATGGGTCTTTATAGACATCACGCATTAAGTAGAACATAGTATAATGGGTTCACGTTAACGTATACAATAGTGACTTAAACGGTACCGATGATTGCCGATGCCAGTACGAGCATTCTATCTGGAGATACTGAAACATATGTAGGCTAAAGTACATCTCAGCATTACGTAATACTTAGTTAAAGGACATGTCACTGTTCATGTCCTAATATTAATAGATATACCTGTTGATGTTCATGTATATTACAATAGACCTACTATATACCTGTATAAGGTATGTCTACTACTCCGCAGCGTAGTGTCTACGCGAGTGAAACATCCCCCTGCATCTAGTGCATGCTGTAGATCTACAATATCAGTTATGCTAGATATATACCTAGATTATAGTATGATTAACGTTCAGCAATGATTTCCTTATACATGTTATACATGTTATACCAGTTATACATATGATATACCTGCTATACACGTGATATACCTGCTAAACACGTGATATACACACGTGATACAGATTCGTGTACGTAATGCCTGAGAACATGAATTACCACGACGGTGCGGCCATCTTCATGAATTACGTTACGGCATACATGTTACTGTTCGATCTCGGTAATCTGAAGGCTGGACAATCTCTACTGGTGCATTCCGCCGGAGGGGGCGTGGTTAGTGTGTCGATCACTACGAGTGGGCGTGTCTAGAGAGATGCTAACGCGATGCTTTACGCAGGGTAGTGCGGTATGTCAGCTAAGCAAGACAGTGGAGAGCATAACAGTGTTCGGAACAGCCTCCAAGAGCAAACTGACCGCGATCAACACCACTCTGGACTATGTGTTTGACCATGAGGCTGACTATACTCAGGAGATCAAAAAGTTAGGCCATCATCGATATACCTTACAGTATCTTAGTTCATATTAATACAATGTGTGTGTATGTATGGGTGTGTGTTCTTTTATATCTATGTAAGTACTTGTTAACTAATATTAACTATAGTTTTTATTATAAAAGAATTCATTGTAAATATAGTGAATTAGCTAGGATATCATAACTTTCTTTGAATAATAGTTTATATTTGATAGATATATATATATATATATATATATATATATATATATATATATATATTTATATTTAGATAACAGCAATTCCATTAAAACTACATAGTCAATTTTAAATTCATTAATTTATCCTATACAAAAAAATCAACTAAAAATATCAGTACTTGATATATATGGAAAGTAAATAAAATATGAAACAATAGCGAATAAATGAACACTTCATACAAGCCAGTAGTACATTAACTCAAAAATGTGTTCGCCTAATACATCTTTCAACAACTATCTTAAAACTAGTAATTATTCTTCATTATTCACAATTATCATTTCCTATCACAATTAGTGAGTTCATTAAAACTATTGATAATATTTCTCCACAAATATCTAAGGATGAACTTGATATATACACGAAACTCATAAAATTAATCTCATCCACTATAGCTTAACCTTTAACATATATTTTTTATCTTTCTTTTTTAACAGGCATTTTTCCAAATATTTATAGGTAATCCAAAGTTATTCCCATCTCTAAATCTGTTAATTGTAATAACTTCAATAATTATAGACCCATATGTTTAACTATTCAATTTTCGAAAATTTTTTCGAAACATTGTTTTTATTAAAATCACTTTCTTTCTGTGCTTTTCATAACATAATGAGTAGTTCTCAATTTAAGTTTCGGAAAGGCCTCAGTACCCTCCATGCTATAGAAACCCTTCAAAAAGCTATTATTGATTCTCTGATCACCAATAAATACTGTGTTAGCCTATTTATTGACTTACAAAAAAGTATTTAACACATTTAAATGTTACGGTATAAGAGCACCTCTATCATGGTTATTATCATATCTTAAAAACAGATGTAAGTTTACAAATTACAATAACTATAGGTCTAATACTACTAATATAGATATCCGTGTCCCCCAAGGTTCTATTCTTGGGCCGCTCCTGTTTTTGTATTTATTAATGATATGCCGACATTCTGTATTAATAATACTTTTATACTATTTGCCGATGACACACATATTATAATTAGTGATTTTTCAGCCAACAAACTTAAAAGTAGATTACAGTTTACAATTAATGATATAATGTTATGTGTAAGTGCAAATAAGTTGACAATGAACATTGATAAAACTCACTGCATGTCCTTTAGAAATTATATATAATGTACATAGTAATTGAAAATAAGTATTTAGTTAAAGTGTCTGAAACAATGTTCCTTGGGCTAATCATCGATAGTTCATTGACATTTTTTGAAATTTAATTTTCATTTTCAATTTCTAAAAAAAAATTATTAAAAATCTATTTGATTATAAAAAATGTATCATTCTGCCTTAATGATTATACTTAATTATGCACTTTTGTATCCCCATTTAATTTATTGTTTAGAACTATTGGGCATACTTATAAATCTAATATAAACTGTATTCATGTTATACAAAACAAATTATTGACATTAGTTTTTTCTAAACCAATTGATTTTATATCAAAAAAACTATTTATAGATCATAAGTTATTAAATATCTTTGATTTTTGTAAATATAAAATACTAATATGTATGCATGGACTATATTATGAAACTTATAGTCCATATATTTATAAACATTATAAAATAATAACTAAAAAACAAGTAATACAAGAAGTACTTTTGATTTCATATAACCTTATAATAAATATAACTATATGAATAATTTGTAATGTCATATGGACCTACACTTTGGAATTAATTAAATATTAATAACAGAAAATTAGTATCTATTTCCTTTTTCAGTAATAATATTTTTAATTATGTTTTTAACATTGTGATTTTGTTGTTCTACTATTATTTTCTACAACAAATTTTATTTTAATATTTTTAAATTTTTAATAAGTTTAATATTTGTAATATATTTTATCTTTACTCGGATTTTACATTAATTTCTTTTTTGATACTATAATTAAACTTCGATTTATTTACATAAAAAAACTAATATGTATTATAATAAATAAGTAATATAATTTGTCTCTAAATATTCTCGTTCAATTCTTAACTTGAAAACTATCTAAATATTTGTTACTTTGTGTAGATAATTTAAATTTTATTTTTTAATATTTGCCAATATATTTATATTATTCTTTATATTAAATTATCATATATATATATATATATTCTTCTTAACCTTTCTTGTCTCTTTTTAGTTTATTTTGTAGTTTTAGTTTTCTTAATGTTTATTTTTATTATTATTATATATTACATGATTATTTTTATCATGTTGTCAAGTCCTTCACAGGTACAATTATTTGATCTTATTCATAATTAGATTTAGTGTAAACAGAATGTCAACTTAAATATAACTTTATGTTATATTAGTTTATTCTTTTTTTTAAGAATTTATTATTCCAATTATAATTGTACTTTTTAGGACTTGTCAGAATGATAAGGGTAATTGACTCGATAAGCTCTGCTTCTATAATTACCCGGTTGCTAAAACTGAATACTGAAATCTGATAATAATAAAAATAATAATATATATATATATGTATATACGATTATGTGATTATATTATAATGTTAATACTAGAATACATTTTCTCTTATTGGGCTAGTTAACTTAATATGTTGTTATAATATGTAATGTTTTGCGAACAGAATTCAGGCAGATGGAGTTGACATAGTATTAGATTGTCTTTGTGGAGAAGACTCCAACAAGGGAATCTCTTTGTTGAAACCTCTCGGAAGATACATTCTATTTGGTTTCATTTATTTATAACATACAGCACAAATATAATATCAGCACATAGCTAATACTAACAATATTATACTATTAACGAGTGAATATACTGTTATGTAATAGCATATTCTGTAAGAACTCTATTGTTATTATTACAACTCGCATATATTCGCGTATAGGTTCTTCAAGTGTGGTGACGGGAGAAACAAAGAGCTTCTTTAGTTTCGCTAAATCAGTTAGTATTTGTATATACTAGTGTATATACTACCTATATACAGAGTATGATAGAATGATATATATATATATATATATATATATATATACTGAAAAGTGTGCTTATTTCCCATAGTAATATAAAATATAATTAACATTTACATGAAACTTCAAACTATGAAAGATGATATTTTAATAAATAATTGTATTTATTAATTATAATTTAATACTTCATAAATATATATATATATATATATATATATATATACTATTGTTATATTCATTTACCTGTAACCACTACCTATGTGTATTAGTGAAGCACGAGATTCATCTAGAATAACTCATTGTGGTATGCTATGTGTTGTCTACATAACGATGTAACATTGTAGTGGTGGCAGGTAGACAAAGTCAGCCCTTTGAAGCTATATTACGAAAATAAGACAATTTCCGGTTTCAATTTAAGACAATTGTTATTCCGACAAGTTAGTTATATATATATATATATATCTAGGGGCCCTAGACTAGGGCATTACTTTGTATATAGTATAAGTTTATATTATCATGCATGCTTTATTAATATAAATATTAATATTAATATTTACTATACAAATGTATATAACTAACTTTGAACTCAAGTTTAGTTACAATATTCCATTGAATTATATATTAATTTATTTATTCAAATAGAGTTGTTGTTATTGTTGTTGACAATAAACACGTGATAAACACGAACATTATCACATGACAGCTAATTAATAACATGATTGACAGGGAGGTGACGAACACATAAAGAATATCATGAACAACCTTATAGGTCTTTATACCGCCGGCAAAATTAGACCGACAATTGATTCAGTGTGGTCTTTCGATGATGTAAGTGTAAAAACCGAGGTGTTATGCATGAGTGTGTATGCGTGTGTATGCGTGTGTATGTGTGTGTATACATGTGTGTCCACTAATGTAATATACGTGATAAAGCTCATTATAACATGTCAACAGATAGTCATTGTATATACATCATATGCATCATATACATGTTAAATACTAGTCATTATATGTTAATCTAAAAAGCTAATAATTATGCTAGTCATTTTATGTTGATCTAAAATGTTAGTCATTATGCTGTTACCTAAAGGCATGCGATTCTAATGTCACATACACATACGCATGTAGGTAACCGAAGCAATGCAGCGTATGCATGATCGTATCAACGTTGGAAAGATCATATTAGACCCCAGGATGGACAAGGGTGGCGAGGTTAGCCCTATGGGGGTGTTCTATAACCGGTACTAACACTTCTATTGCACGTGTAGGACAAGAAGAACGAAGGTCCTGTTCCGAGTGACACCTCAGAAGAGGAGGATGACCTTGAACCCAAACAGAACACGGCTTCAACTGAACAGAAGCCTGCAGATCCGATCTCATAAACGCTCCCTTGTAGATGTCCTTTGTCTATAGTCTATTATCTGAATGAGTCATTATTCTATAGTCTATTATCTGAATGAGTCATTGTTCTATAGTCTATTATCTGAATGAATCACTGTTCTATAGTCTATTATCTGAATGAATCACTGTTCTATAGTCTATTATCTGAATGAATCACTGTTATATTATCGAGGCATTGTTATGTAGCTGTTGATAACCGATCTGCGATTATGTAATAGTAATTCAGAATAGAATTCACGAATGGCGAGTAACTAGATATATTCAATATAGTAAAACCTCGTCTATATATATGAATATTATATAACGAAATCTCTATTTTAATCGAATATTTAATATGAGACTTAAAATTATTTTTATTTTAATCAAAATGTTCATATATTGAAACATTCATGTATATATATATATATATATATATATATATATATATATATATAATTATATAAATAGTGCTATTATTGCTAGATATTTAGATCTATATATATATATATATAAATACATATAAATATATTGTTAATATTTAGTCTGTCAATAGCATAGAATATTAAATATAATATATGTATACATGATTATATAATATTTAATATATATATTTACTATATATATATATATATATATATATATATATATATATATATATATATATATATATATATATGTAACACTAGTCAACATGTTATATTGTACATCCAATAAAATACTTTATTGTTGACTAGAAACGTGAAGCCGTACGCAATCAAACACACGAGTCAATCAATATGCCGTAATAATGATGTAATAATGATGTAATAACGATGTAACACTGACGTAATACTTTATTATGACGCAATCGCGATGCGACACTGTATATTATTATTACGAGTGGAGTTTATGTTGTACACTGTATGCTGATAATAAATATTCTATTAATTATTCTATTTTAAATATGCATATATATATATATATATATATATTATAGATATATTATAGATATATTATGTATTAATACATTAGTTCTGCTCAAAGGCACGCGTATTAAAAAGAATAAATTAAAAATAGAAATAATGATGCATATCGATTGTGTAATACGATATTGTTAATGTAACCTAGCTAGAACTCAGTGTGTGTACACTTGTACAGATTATCCTACATATATATCAAAGTTGATAACCGTAATATGTATCTATATTATACAGACTGTATATCTGGGTAGAAAGTTGACAAATATTAATATATTAAATATAATATTATTATCTTGTTTACGAATGTGTTACGGAAGTTTATTTCATTACGAGGACAGCTGTGGGATACTGATGTGGCGAGCCCCGGATTCAATAGCTAGAGCTACTTTAGTACCTAATACCTATACAGATATATCATATATGGTCGAGAGCATCGTTCACTATTACTTACATAGATCAGATATCGCAGTTCTACAATCCTATATAGCCGCGTGTGTATCACGTATGTAGCAGACACGTGAGTCACGTGTCTGTCACGTGTCTGTCACGTGTATATCACGTGCGTGCTTACTTGTTACTTGTTATCCCGTGACTTTTAAATAGTAGGGTGAATCAATGACGCCAGAGTAACACAATTTATCCAGTCTTCTCGTTTATGTACAACTTGTATTACACAATTAACATCCTTCTTTGTCCATTTAACAATTTTATCTATCCATTTTTGTTTTGGGCGACCTCGATTTCTTCAACCTTCAACCGCTCCTTGCATAATTTTTTTGCACAAATTATCATGTCTGGATATATGTCCAAACCACTTTAATTTGCGCCGTTTTATTGTTTGCAGGAGCGGCTCGTATTTACCTATTAATTCCATAATTATGTTACGGACGAACACGTTTTCCTCTCTTGATATGTAATACCTAGTAATTTCCTATGAGATTTATTTTCAAAAGCTTGTATATTCTTTTGCATGGCTACATATATCGTTCATGTCTCGCAGTCATTAGTAAAGATTGGTAATACAAGAGAACGATATAGATTGTTCTTTAATTTGAAGTTTATCTGTTTGCTGTTCCATATAGTATATAACCTTATACGGTATACCATCGCGCATATAGCAAGAGATAATCTAATTCTGATGTCCGTTACACATGATCCGTCTCGATTAGGGGTTGCACCCGTATAGCAAAACTTGTCAACTTCTTCAAGCTTTTCTCCATAGAGGGTAATATTTGCATGTATTGAATTGTCGTTAGTGTTTACCATCACTTTACTTTTTTCTGTTCTTATTTCGATTCCGTATCTGATTACACTTCTTGATAATTGGTTGATGAGTTCTTGGAGTTCCTCGTTGGTCCGGCAAGTAAGTCGATGTCGTCAGCGAACTTTAGATTCCAAATTGGTCTTCTACCTACTAAATGATGAAGAGTAGTTATTCTGAGTTTCACTCATAATTTCTTTACGGAATAAGTTGAATAATGCTGGTGAAAGCAGACATCCTTGACGTACACCAACTGAAGTTTTAAAGAATTCGCCTTCAGCATTATTTAGTAGCACTGCGCTAGTAGAGTTTTAATAAAGTTATTTGATCATCATAATTATATGGTTCTTAATTCCTAACTTATATAACGCTGACCATAATCCTTCATGGTATACTCTGTCAAATGCCTTTTTAAAATTTATGAAATTATGGAACAGGTTTTTTTGGCTGTCTAAATATATCTTCTACCTGGGGTTTAGTCGATTAAGGATTATGGATAGTAGTATTTTGCTGGAATGGCATATTAAACTTAATGTTCTGTAGCTTTTTCATTGCTTGATATCACCTTTCTTTGGTATTGGTAATATAAGTGACTTGGTCCACTGAGATAGCTATACTCGACCATAATTTCTGATATCAAGTTCCAAGTATTATTACCATAGCATTGCCCCATATTTGACTAGTTCACTTGGTATATTATAAATACCGGATGATTTGCCTTCCTTCAGCGTTTTAATCGCTTCTATAACTTCAGACTCGATTATATGCAATTCTTCCTCCATATATGTGTTATAGTTTGTGTTACAGTTTAAAGTACTAATGTCTGGGTTACTCTGGTATTGAATTTCTTATTATCAGCAGCTGTTTTGATATCTATTTGTTTTTTCAAATATATATGTATCTTGGAGATTTTTTCTGGCTTTGTTAACTCAAATTTGTGGTTTGTGTTAACATTTTCTTTCATTTTCAATAATAGTTGTTTCATTGCGTTTAGTTTCTCTATTATATTTATATTTTCCCATAGTACTCTTTTCTTTTCTTTAATTTTAATCGGAATAAATTTATGTATTGCTTCTGCATGGTAATCAACAAATGCTAAGTATTTATCATTTGTACTTTTATATAATTTGATTGAGTCTTCGAAATATTGTTTAGATAGCTTGTATAATTATTTTCAATTGATTTTTCTTTTGTCAGAGTAGTCCAGTCATATGGTTTTTTGTTAACTATTGACTTTTTATTAGATCTTAAATATAATTTAAGTGTAGCGGTAACAATTCAATGATCACGTTAAATACCTTTAAATACCTTTAAACGTATTGTAGGATTCACAGTTTCCTGCACTATTTATCCATTTATTATAGACAATTATATAATCCAGTTGGGATTTGAAACCATTTGGATGGGTATGAGTCCATAGTTTACCTCTTTTCTTTTGAAATCTCGTATTTAAACTTTTCAAACCGTTTTCAATTATAAAGTGATCAAGTCGAGATCCGTTTCTATTAGTTTCAGTATCATATGAATATTTATTATCATGATCAATACCCAAATGTACATAGCTAGTAAATGAGCTAATGTTATTATAAAATTCAGTAACATCAGCTTCATCAGAAACATTTAGTGGGCTATAACAGGAAATTACTGTCGTAATAGGGTTCCATTGAAGTTTTCTGTAATTATTCTAGGACTTATTTTTTCCACATTTATTAAAGATTGTGTTGCACTGGGACATAGAAGTAGGCCTATTCCATCAATTGGGCTGTTCGATTTAGTACAATACAGTGCATTAAAGACAGTAGTTAAGTGTTAAAAACTTATGAAAAGTTATAGTAATTTTATAAGTTATAGTTTTTTAGTTTTCTGTACTATGATAAGGAGTATGTGCATTTTCTCCATTGTAAATACTAACTTTGTTATTAAGTAATAAACTAATTGTTTAGAAGAAAAAAATTTCCAGAATATTGACTAATGTAAAAAATCTGTGATATGGAGTCATCATTTAATAAACAATTATTTTTAAAGTTAATATTTTTACGAATTGCAAAATGTTCATATTAATAAGATAATTATCAAAGTTTAAGTTAATATTAATCAGCAATTAAAACTTTGAAGACAGGAAAATAGTTCTACAATTTGATAATATAGCTACTGATAGTTTGACAGTATGAGTAAAATAGTTTAAGAAGTACAATTTAGTACATCCATAAGGATAATAAATACAACTGGTAACATGTAACGAGATGTGGGTTATAGAAGAATGTTTTCTAATCTGATTTTAGAATTGTATTATAGGTCATATTAAAGGTCATATTACTAAGATTATAACCCGGATTATAACCAATTACAGAATACATTTTAAAGATAATTATCTTGTTAACAAATAGTTTTCTGAGCCTAAAGAAATAAAAATTAATAAAGTACATTATTACTACCATATTGGAATGATGAATTGTGGTATACTGTTAAAATGTACAGCATTAATGTGAAACTTATTAAAAGTACTCTTAGTGTGTATACTAATTCAATAATAGTATTATTATATAAAGATTGAAGAATGGATCAAAACTATAAATTGTGCATATTAACTCTGGCAGAAACTTGGAAACATTACGCTTGATCAGATAATAACTGGTAGGCCTATAGGCTACTAGCAAGCCAAATGGGATATGTAAGTAATTAGGTGGATTACTAATCTATCATATGTTGATTATATTGACGGTTATAGCAAATAATGAAGATAAACCATCAAATATTATTAAGATAACATTATGAAATTTCAATGTATAACGATATAGAGATAATGGAATATAAAGGAAGATAATGTAAGCTAAATTAAGATTAGGGAAGATAAAGGAATGTAAGGGAAGGTAATGGAAGATACTGGAAGATAGTGGAGGAAGATAAGATAATGGAAGATAAAGTAAGATAAAAGAAGAAAAATTATGAAATAGTATTGGATGGTATTAACTAGTATTGGGCAGTATAGTTGTTAATATTGAAGTGGTGTGATCAGTGAGGGAGATAATAACTTAATTTGTATACTATAGTATACTATATAATATAACTATAGTTAGATTGTTGGTTAATTAGTTTCTATTTAGTTTTATTTTATATAAATATATATATATATATATATATATATTAATATTAATAAATGTATATATATATATATATACTTATAGGTCATATATATATATATATATATAAGATTTTCCAAATAATAATCTATTAAATATAATAAAAAATATTATTCTTCTCTAAATCATTTATTTTATATTGACGAATCAATTAACAGATGAGGTGTAGTTAGATTACTGGTTAATGCGTTTATATTATTTTTATTTTATATAAATACATATATATATTAATTCAAATATATTTATATATATATATATACATATATATATATATATATATATATATATATATATGTATATATATATATATTTATATATATATATATATGCATTTATATATAGGTTATAGTATAGGATTTTCCAAACAATAATATATTAAATATAATACAAAATATTATTCTTCCCTAAATCATTGATATTATATTGACGAATCAAATAACAGATGACGTGTATTTAATCACGTGATATATAAATAATTCATTTATTTGTTTACTACTCTATTTTCTAATTTAACAAATGTTAATTAGTTATAAATCTAATATAATTACGAATACTCATTATTATAACATAATAATAGATAGTAACATTGATAAGAGGTTTTTAAATACATATATTATATTTACAACATTAAATTACATATGATATATTTAAAAACATATTGATATGATGTTTTTATGATTTTAATCACAAAATAATATATAATTACTGTTGTTCACCGTAATCTTATATAAGATGTGTATTTATTATAACTTTAAAATATTAATTATATCACATAAATATACACATTATATCACATATATATAATGTGATATGATAATACTATAATGTATTTCTTAATATTTACAAAATCTAATAGATATAAGTAGAAATACAAATGTTATAGAAATATTATAATAATTATAATAATTATAATATTAATATATTTTTGACATTTTATACATATATGTATATAATACATATAATATATTATATATAATGTAATGTATATATATATTTTATTTATAAATAATTAATAATTAAGTAATAACATATAACTTTTAAACATTTGTATACATATCATACTTTATTTGTATTTTGATAACATCGCTGTTAATATAATAACACCTATTTTCGTAACGTATTTTCCTAACCTAAATATCTTCAACCAAACAGTATTAAACAATAAGTAGTGTTCACGTATGGAACTGGAGCAGGAAATAGTGAGCATGTGAAGGTTAGCATTTGCTATAGTAGATGATATAGTATAATATAGCCTACTATAGTAGCCATATGGTATATAATATTATATAGTCTACTAGGTTACTAGGCTAATATATATATTAAAGTCATGGAAAAATATACGCTTAGAGAATGGTGTTTATAATAAAAACGTGTTATAATTGTCACATTCATGTATATATTTATAATATATATATATATATATATATATAACTCTATATATAATTATAATTATATATTTAAGGTATATCTGTATAATAGTTATGTGATAACAAAATGATTTTATGATAATAATTTTACATCTCAAATCTTTATATTTAAATAATATAGTTAATAATAAATTCAGATTACAAATCAGTTTATTTCAAAGTATAATGAATCAAAGGTCTTAACGAAAGTTGGAGATGTTCTAAGAAAATCGTGTATCGGAAGAATTTGTAAAACGAAAACGAGAAAATTGTGAAGTTAAAAGATTAGTGATTACACTTTTAATATATTCTCTATTTATTATACTTATTATAAGTATATATAAGATATTGTACTTTCATGATTAATTTGTAGACACATTTAATTATAATAATATAATATTAGAATGTAAAGGTAAACACATATTTATTTATATATTTTTTCAACGTAGATAAATTAAATTCTATTATATTATACAAATTTTAATTAAATTTAAATATAATATTATTTTAATATGATAAATATATTAAATAAAATGTCAATAACATATCTTATAATTAAAATATATTATTGTATTATAATATTTCATCTCATATTTTAGATATAAAAATCGTTCAATTATATTTATTTTATTTTTTATTTTATTTCTAGAATTCTAGAAATGAAATTATGAGATAAAATAAGTTACATTATTTGTCAATCAAAAAAGCCTTAAATATTTCGATATTATATATATTATTTATTAAATTTAGTTTAAATTAATTTAGGAATCCCTAATTCACGAGGATTTTATAAGAATTTATATTTATATTTGCAAATTAGTTTTATTTATTTAAAGTTATTTTTATAAATTTCATAATATCATATATTTTTTTTCATATTCATCGAACAACATTTTAATATATTTTCATTTGAATATATTGTAAATTATAGTAATAATAATTATGATTGGAAAATAGGTCCGAAAGTAGGGTCTACAAATGAATTTGATTTTACTTTGTTAATTTCATTACGTATTTAAATAAAATTATTGTATTTGATAAAACTTAATAATTTAGAAAACAACTAAATTTAATTATAAATAATCTGTTAGCTCTATAGAGCTATATATAGATTTAACATCCTATATCATATCCTACAATTATATTGGTAATATAGTAATAACTATATATTGATATTATATAATTAGTCATATAGTTAATTACATTAAATATAATGTTTGGCATCTATAGAGTAATATATTAATAATTACATTAAACTATTAATATTTTATTATAGTTATATTCTACTTAATAATTTATTCAAAAACAATCTTTTGTTTGTTATATTTTTTATTACATTGATTATCTTTTAAAGATATTACTAAATAATAATGACGACTTTTAGTGACTGATTTATAGGGTAATCACATTTATAGAATATAATTATAATAATATTCTCATTAACTTGGTTTATAAAAGAATGTAGGTAATAACCTAATGTTTACAAATGTAAATTTGTAAAATATGTAAACACTACATTTTCTATAGACCTATAATTATAATCATTCGATAATGTAATGTAATTTGATATATATTACTAATTTTATTTTGTTATTGAAACTAATTACTTTAATTTATACAATAATTAAGTATATATATATATATATATATATATATATATACACTTTATATAATTATTAAGATTTGCCTTCAAAGTTATAATTTTTTTTAATTTAAAATTCTGTTATTTAATAATGTATCTGTATGATTTCATGTAACGGACAGTGGTATGCCACTGCGTATAAGTAAATAAACGATTTTGTCAACGTCACGCCACCTAATATATGTTATATTATATAATTACTATAACTATATATATATATATATATATATATATATATATATATTTATATATTATGTTATACATATATTATCTATAGATCTATACATATAAAAGAAAGTTAACTTAATTATATATATATATATATATATATATATATATATATATATATATATATATATATATGGGTGTGTGTGCGTGTGTGTGGGTGTGTGTATGTGTATGTATCTGTTTAGCTAACTCGAGAACTAGAGTACGTAGCGGAAATCTGTTATACCCGATCTTAATATTTTTTTGAAATATTTTTGAAATTTTTTGAAATTTTTTTTTTAATTATTTGAAATTTTTTAAATATTTTTTTTAAATATTTTTAAATATTTTTTTTTAATATTTTTTTAAAATATATTATTTGAAATATTTTTTATGTTTTTCAACTAATTGTTGAAATATTATTATTTTAAGATATAATTAAAAGATTATAATTATATAATAATTAAATAAATATTATATTTTTTTTAATATTTTTAGAATATTTAAAAATATATTTTGTAATATTTTTAAATATTTTTTTTATACTAGCAATGCAATCAAAAACCGATAAATGTCGGGTCAGGTACGGTTTGGGTTTGGGTATAAGTTTGGGTTTTCGACATCTTTTTAAAACATATTTTGTAATATTTTAAATATTTTTTAATTTTGAAATATTTTTTAGAAATATTTTTAAAATTGTTTTTAATATTTTTAAACATTTTTGGAAATTGTGTGGACATTTTTTTGAAATTTTTTTTTTATATTTTTTGTATTTTTTAAAATATTATTTGAAATATTTTTTATATTTTTCAACTAATTTTTTAAATAATAAAAACAAATATTTGTCTAAATTTGTTTGTATTTCAGCAAAAATGTTAATAGAAGTTAATAAACAAATGAATTTGTTTTTGCGAGGACTTCCCCAATCATCATATTCTAGATAAGTTAGATTCTCATGAGTAAAAAATGTAAATATAAATAATTAAATGTAAAGAATAAAAAATATGTATCAATAAGTCAAGTTAAAATAAATGAATCAAAGAATAAAAAATATGTATCAATAAGTCAAGTTTAAAATAGATGATGTAAAGAATAAAAAAATATGTATCAATAAGTCAAGTTTAAAAATAAATATGTAAAGTTATATAAAAAATCACAGAAACGAGTTGAATTCTGAATACCAAACTATAAATGAAATGAAATAACTAACCAAACAAAAATACAACATAAAAACTAAAATTAATAAACTGAAAGATATAATAAATAGTAAAAAAAAAAAGTACCCGTAAAAAAAAAGAAAAAAATTAGATAATTATTGATTACAATCAATTGTTTAATTAATTTTCATATTTTGATAAAAGATGTTTTTTTAATATTTTTTTTAAGTTTTTTATATAAATTTTTGTAAATAATAAATTATTTAAACATAAATTATTCCATGATTTAGGGCCTTTAAATGATAATGAATTATGATAACGGCTTGATTTTATATAGGTAATTTAAAATTATGAAAAGTATTTTTGTATATATTATTATATGTAGGAAATAATAATGAAATTCTGCTTGGGCATTTCTTTAAATGTACATTATGCATGAATAAAATATTTTTATAAATTATTAAATCTTTACATTTTAATATATTAGAACTTAAAAATAAATTGTTAGTATTAGTCAAAATAAAAATATTATTGACAATTTTAAAGATGTTTTTATTTACAATTCGAATAGCCTTTTTTTGTAGAGTTGAAATGCATTGAAGGTTATTATTAAAATTATTTCCCCAAATTTCTAAACAATACATGATATGAGGCAAAAACAAGGAATTATAAAGTAGCTTTAAAATATATATAGGTAAATAGCTTAGCTTTCTTAATATATAAATAACATGTGATAATTTCAATTGTATTTTCCTTATATGTTCTTTAAAATTTTAATTATTATCTATAATAACACCAAGAAAAGTATAACTAGATACTAAGCATATATTAGTTGAATTAATAGATATAGCTTTAATAATATGAGCATCTTTGTAAGGTAATACTTTTGTTTTATCAATATTTAATATTAATCTATTATTAGTGAACCATTCATGTAAATTTAAAATAACTAAATTTAAACTATTACATAGAATCTTATTACTTGGTTCACTAATGCTAACCGAAGTATCGTCAGCAAAAAGTATAAGATTAAAATTAATATTTAGATTATGTAAGGCCATATGGATATCATTTATATATAAAATAAAAAGTAAGGGTCCCAAAATGGATCCTTGTGGTACCCCAACATTAATGATATTTCTTTCAGAAAGTTCATTATCTATTCTAGTTGATAACATTCGATCTTTCAGATAGCTCTCAATTAAACGATTAGAAGTGCCCCTAAAACCATAATATTTTAACTTGTTTAATAGAATCTTATGATCTACAAGATCAAATGCCTTTTTTAGATCTAGAAATAATGAGGCTACTTTATTATTCCTTTCTAAGTTAGATTCAATAAAATTATAGTGATCATATAGTGCGAAGTTGAAGAATTTCTAATAAAACCATATTGTTTAGCATATCATAAATTATGTTTGTCGATAAAATGTAGAAATCTATTATAAATTATTTTCTCTAAAATCTTTGAAAATTGAGATAATAAGGAAATCGGTCTATAGTTATTAATATCATCTAGTTTTTCTTTTTTAAAAAGGGGGGTTATTACTGATATTTTCATATTATCTGGAATAGTAGAGTCACAAATTATTAAGTTAAAAATGTAAGTTAGTGGATCTAAAATAAAATTAAAAACAATTTTGATTATATTCATGTCAATGTTACAAAAATCTAATGAAGATTTAGATTTACAATCCCCAATAGCTGTCAAAATATCATTAGCAGATATAGGTGAAAAATAAAATGTATTTTTTTGAGGATTTTTTAAATATCTCTCGTAGGATGATCTATTTTCACTATTAACTATTGGTAAGTACTTATCTTGTAGATCAGTAGCTATTGAACTAAAAAACTTATTAAATGCACTTTTTCTTTCACAATTACTAAATATATTATTACTATAATAGATATTATCGGGAATGGTATTATATTTTTTATGATCAGTTAATTTCTTAATTTTAACCCACATATCTGAACAATTATTGTTACAAAAAAAATTGTATAAGCTGCATTCTTTTGTCTACGTATTATAGCATTTACCTTGTTTCTATATATCTTATATCTATTAATACTTACTGTATTTTTCAAAGTAAGAGAATCTCGATATAATTTATTTTTTTTTTTAATAGCATTTTTAATTTTATTATTAATCCATATAATACTATTATTATTAATTTTTTTTTTTATTATTATTAATCGTATGTGAAATAAATAGGCAATTTTTATCATATAGATTACTGAAAGTTTCTAGAAAAAAATTAAACGCTTTATTAACATCACTGCTGCTTTTCATTGTAGACCAATCATATGCAGCTAGATCATTAGTAAAATTAATAATATTTTGCGAAGACACATTTCTTTTTAATAAATAATTATTAAATATATATTATCTTTATATATATATATATATATATAAAGATAAAGTTGTCAAACATTCTCTTAACAAGAAAGCTCTTTCAAAGGTATACATGTATTATATATATATATATATATACATAATAAACATTCTCTTCAGAAGAAAGCTCTTTCAAAGGTATACATTTATACATAATAAATGTATACCTTTGAAAGAGCTTTCTTGTTAAGAGAATGTTTGACAACTTTCTCTTTATCACGTCAGTATAGACCTTCATTGCATCTCTGTTCTTTAATAGCAATGTTCTGATTGGCTATAAGGTTAGATAGGTTATGGGTTAGGGGTTAGGTATACAGTGTATACTATACACCGGTGTATAATAGCACCAAGGTCATCACCCTGCCCTTGATAACACACAGGGTGATAACATTACATATATATATATTATATAATGTATAAATAATGTATACACTAATTAAGGATATGTATACAATAATTAAGAATATGTATACAATTTATAGAATAATTAATAATATGTATCGTAAATGATATATTTATAAATATATATCGATTGACTCCTATATATAAATATATATTTTTTGTATATTTGTATACAAAATTTCTATATTTGTATATATATATATTTTTCTAATTTATTTTGTTTATATATATTATTATTTATATATATATATATATATATATATATATATATTAGTTGTCACTTTCACTTTCGCTACCGTCGTAGCTATCAAAATAATTCAAGATTTCATTATCCGTGTTTTCTATAATTCTGAAATGTTAGTGAGAATCGCAGTGAAGTGGAGATGGTAATTCTCAGAGATGACGATTTAATAAATTCTGCAGAATTTAGAATGGTATCTCGTACAAGTGAAACTCACGTCGTTATTGTACGTCTGTAACAGAATTAGAGGCGGAGTGAAGACGGAAATGTCAGTCTACATTAACTGATTCAACGCAATTAATACTGGTATCTTATCTGAGTTTGAATATGATGCTCATGAAACAAATTAAAATGTAAATAATGTATACATTAATTAAGGATATGTATACAATGTATACAATAATTAACGATATGTATACAATGTATACGATAATTAAGGATATGTATACAATGTATACAATAATTAAGGATATGTATACAATGTATACAATAATTAAGAATATGTATACAATGTATACAATAATTAAGGATATGTATACAATTTATATAATAATTAATGATATGTATCGTAAATGATATATATATATATTTTTCTAATTTATTTTGTTTATATATATTATTATTCATATAGCTATCAAAATAATTCAAGATTTCATTATCCGTGTTTTCCATAATTCTGAAATATTTCTTGAAATGTACAAATTAAATAGTGTATACAATAATTAAGGATATGTAAATAACGTATACAATAATTAAGGATATGTATATAATGTATACAATAAATACAATAAGGATATTTATATAATATATATATATATATATATATATATATATATATATATTATATAATGTATAAATAATGTATACAATAATTAAGGATATGTATACAATGTATACAATAATTAATAATATGTATACAATTTATAGAATAATTAATAATATGTATCGTAAATGATATATTTATAAATATATATCGATTGACTCCTATATATAAATATATATTTTTTGTATATTAGTATACAAAATTTCTATATTTGTATATATATATTTTTCAAATTTATTTTGTTTATATATATTATTATTTATATATATATATATATATATATATACAAATATATATATATACAAATATATATATATATATATATATATATATATATATATATATATATATATATATATATCTACTTGAACTTCTACATCGGGACCAGCAACATTCTCTACAATTGTAGATCCGTTACCAATAGGTGACAGTTCCTCTATGATGGCGTTGTCTACACAGTGCTGTTCCATCGTTGATCCATTATATAATTAAAAGATTATAATTATATAATAATTATATAAATATTATATTTTTTTTAATATTTTTAGAACATTTAAAAATATATTTTGTAATATTTTGAAATATTTGTTGTATATTAGCAATGCAATCAAAAACCGATAAATGTCGGGTCAGGTACGGTTTGGGATTGGGTATAAGTTTTGGTTTTCGACATCTTTTTAAAACATATTTTGTAATATTTTAAATATTTGTTGAATTTTGAAATATTTTTTTGAAATATTTTTAAAATTGTTTTTAATATTTTTAACATTTTTGGAAATTGTGTGGACATTTTTTTGAAATTTTTTTTTTATATTTTTTGTATTTTTTAAATATTATTTGAAATATTTTTTATATTTTTCAACTCATTTTTTAAATAATAAAAACAAATATTTGTCTAAATTTGTTTGTATTTCAGCAAAAATGTATGTTGATTGATTGATAATTTATTTAAGCAAATACATAGCCGAAAATATAATCGAAAGTATAAAGTATAAATATTTGCTAACGATAACATACGTTATAGAAATAAACAAAGAATAATATGAAATTAAAAAATGATATAGTAATCAAAAGAAACCGAGTTATCAGTGTTATATCTCGCAGTGTTTATATCTCCAGCTTCGTAGCCTTCAGTTCCTCTTTCGTTTTTCTCAACTCCTCGACTAGTTCGTTATGTTTAGCATTTTCCCGTTTCATACTAGGCAGAATTATATTAATATGATATTAATATCATATTTAGGCAAGAATCTATAATTATATATTTTTATAATTAATTATATATATATAAAGAAAAGGTGGCAAACATTCTCTTAACAAGAAAGCTCTTTCAAATGTATACATTTATTATGTATATATATATATATATATATATATATATTAATGATATTAAGGCCTATAGGCAGAATGATATTAATATGATATTAATATCATATTTAGTATACAATAATTAAGGATATGTATACAATGTATACAATAATTAAGGAATGTATATAATGTATACAATAATTAATGATATGTAAATAATGTATACAATAATTAAGGATATGTATACAATAATTAAGGATATGTATACAATGTATACAATAATTAAGTACATGTATAAAATGTATACGATAATTAATTATATGAATACAATATAATGATATATCGTAAATGATATATTTATAAATATCGATATGACTCCTATATATAAATATATATTTTTTGTATATTTGTATACAAAATTTTTATATTTGTATATATGTATATATTTTTCTAATTTATTTTGCTTATATATATTATTATTTATATATATATATATATATACAAATATAGATATATATATATATATATATATATATATATATATATATATATATATATATATATATATATATATATATATATATCTACTTGAACTTCTACATCGGGACCAGCAACATTCTCTACAATTGTAGATCCGTTTCCAATAGGTGACTGTTCCTCTATGATGGCGTTGTCTACACAGTGCTGTTCCATCGTTGATCCATTATATAATTAAAAGATTATAATTATATAATAATTATATAAATATTATATTTTTTTTAATATTTTTAGAACATTTAAAAATATATTTTGTAATATTTTGAAATATTTGTTGTATACTAGCAATGCAATCAAAAACCGATAAATGTCGGGTCAGGTACGGTTTGGGTTTGGGTATAAGTTTTGGTTTTCGACATCTTTTTAAAACATATTTTGTAATATTTTAAATATTTGTTGAATTTTGAAATATTTTTTTGAAATATTTTTAAAATTGTTTTAATATTTTTAAACATTTTTGGAAATTGTGTGGACATTTTTTTGAAATTTTTTTTTTATATTTTTTGTATTTTTTAAAATATTATTTGAAATATTTTTTATATTTTTCAACTCATTTTTTAAATAATAAAAACAAATATTTGTTTAAATTTGTTTGTATTTCAGCAAAAATGTATGTTGATTGATTGATAATTTATTTAAGCAAATACATAGCCGAAAATATAAGCGAAAGTATAAAGTATAAATATTTGCTAACGATAACATACGTTATAGAAATAAACAAAGAATAATATGAAATTAAAAAATGATATAGTAATCAGAAGAAACCGAGTTATCAGTGTTATATCTCGCAGTGTTTATATCTCCAGCTTCGTAGCCTTCAGTTCCTCTTTCGTTTTTCTCAACTCCTCGACTAGTTCGTTATGTTTAGCATTTTCCCGTTTCATACTAGGCAGAATGATATTAATATCATATTAATATCATATTAAGTAAGTATCTATAATTATATATTTTTATAATTAATTATATATATATAGATAAAGTTGTCAAACATTCTCTTCAGAAGAAAGCTCTTTCAAAGGTATACATTTATTATGTATTTATATATATATATATATACCTTTGAAAGAGCTTTCTTCTGAAGAGAATGTTTGACAACTTTCTCTTTATCACGGCAGTGTAGACCTTCATTTGATCTCTGTTCTTTAATAGAAATATAGTGATGGGCTATTTAGTTATATGGGTTATGGGTTAGGTATACAGTGTATACTATACACCTGTGTATAATAGCACCAAGGTCATCACCCTGTCCTTGATAACACACAGGGTGATAACATTACATATATATATATATATATATATATATATATATATATATATATACATATATATATTAATATATATTAATATATATATGTATATATGTATACTTATGTTATAATGTATACATATCAAATATTATTTATATATAATATAATATATAAGACAATCATTAAACTATATATATATATATATATATATATATATATATATATTAATATATATTAATATATATATATATATATATATATATATATATATATGTATATATATATATATATATATATATATATTTATATATATATGTTCCTCTTTAGTTGTTCTCAACTCCTCGACTAGTTCGTTATGTTTAGCATTTTCCCGTTTCATACTAGGCAGAATGATATTAATATGATATTAATATCATATTTAGGCAAGTATCTATAATTATATATTTTTATAATTAATTATATATATAAAGAAAAGGTGGCAAACATTTTCTTAACAAGAAAGCTCTTTCAAAGGTATACATTTATTATTTATATATATATATATATATATATATACATAATAAATGTATACCTTTGAAAGAGCTTTCTTGTTAAGAGAATGTTTGACAACTTTCTCTTTATCACGTCAGTATAGACCTTCATTGCATCTCTGTTCTTTAATAGCAATGTTCTGATTGGCTATAAGGTTAGCTAGGTTATGGGTTAGGGGTTAGGTATACAGTGTATACTATACACCGGTGTATAATAGCACCAAGGTCATCACCCTGCCCTTGATAACACACAGGGTGATAACATTACATATATATATATATATATATATATATATAATATATATTATATATATATATATATATATATATTATAGTTTTTAAATATTCATAATATTTTAATATGTATATAAGTAAAATATGTATGTAAAATAATATATATATAAACATATGTTTTTAATATATATATATATATATATATATATATATATTAGCTCTCTCTCTCTCTCTCGCTTCCATCGTAGCTTTCGTTCTGATCCTTACCGTGAGACTCACGGTGTGAGTGACGTGAGTTTAAAATAAAGGTTTCTGGTTACAGTGGAAGGCTGGGTATCCGGCCTGTCCTACTGAAAGTAGTTCGGTATCTAATTTATGTCTTCCGCAAAATTCCATAATATTTCACAAAATGTTCATAGAGAATATAAGAAATTGTCTACTTTATAAGCGTTATATGGTTATAGCCATATATGTATATAAATTAATATATATGTATATATATATATATTTATATATATATATATATATATATATATATATATATATTAATATATATTAATATATATATATATGTATATATGTATACTTATGTTATAATGTATACATATCAAATATTATTTATATATAATATAATATATAAGACAATCATTAAGAATATAATTAAACTATATATATATATATATATATATATATATTTATATATATGTTCCTCTTTAGTTTTTCTCAACTCCTCGACTAATTCGTTATGTTTAGAATTTCCACGTTTCATACTATTATATAGTATTATATATATATATATATATATATATATATATATATGTTATTGTATATTCTAGAAAGGCAGAATCATGAATAGCCATAATAAATAAATAATAGATAGTAAATCTATCAAACAATAGAGTAAAGCAAGGTTGTGTATAGTATTTTTTAATATATTTTTTTTAATATTTTATTTTTAAATATTTTTTCCTATGGAAGTATAGATACTTACCTAAATATGATATTAATATCATATTTAGGCAAGTATCTATAATTATATATTTTTATAATTAATTATATATATATAAAGAAAAGGTGGCAAACATTCTCTTAACAAGAAAGCTCTTTCAAAGGTATACATTTATTATGTATATATATATATATATACATAATAAACATTCTCTTCAGAAGAAAGCTCTTTCAAAGGTATATATATATATACATAATAAATGTATACCTTTGAAAGAGCTTTCTTCTGAAGAGAATGTTTGACAACTTTCTCTTTATCACGTCAGTATAGACCTTCATTGAATCTCTGTTCTTTAATAGAAATATAGTGATGGGCTATTTAGTTATATGGGTTAGGGGTTAGGTATACAGTGTATACTATACACCGGTGTATAATAGCACCAAGGTCATCACCCTGTCCTTGATAACACACAGGGTGATAACATTACATATATATATAGGTATACCTATATAATATATACTATATATATATATATTATAGTTTTTAAATATTCATAATATTTTAATATGGATATAAGTAAAATATGTATGTAATATAATATATAAATATTAAAATGTGTAAATAAAATTGAAAAAAATAAAGATAAAATTAAAATTAAATGTATATTTTATTTGAAATTTTTCTAAAATAAGTTTACATTAGAAATGAAAATTAACTTACAAGATTATACTTGTACTTTACGGTATATAACTTTTGTAACTATTCCGGTAAAGCAGCACCTTTTACCGGTTTCCTTTGTATCGCTAAGATGCTATTGAATATATAAAATACATGAACATTTAAATCAGAAGTAGGATATTAACAGAAATATATTAACAATATTAACAGAAATATTTCCAATTTGAATCAGATATATCATATATGTAAATCAGATATATCATATATGTAAAATGCAGGTAGCCTATACTATTGTATATATATATATATATATATATATATATATGTGTTGAGATTAGGAATATGAATATGAATATGAATATTTGTATGTAAAATATGATACTCAAGATTTAACATAATCAATAATTTTAATAATTAGTGATCCGGTATAATAATTATTAATAATTAATCAATAATGTAGGTAGGATAAATATCACTGTAGATTACACTGTAGACATAATGAATACGTGCCCTTATGATAGATGACCTCATAAGAAAGTCATGTAAAGCATGTGAAGGGCTACTGATAGGCTACTAACATATAGGTCAACAGCTGTTGGACGGTTGCAGTGTTGAAGGACATCGTAAAGGACACGATGGAGGATATTTAGGTTAGAATAACACTCTCCCTACAGCAGTATACCGTAGTGTTACCTAATCAATTCATTGATCTATTGCAATGTGCTGTCAGGGTATTCTGTAGTGGTTTAATATGTAGGTATCAATAATATCTATAACTAGCTATCAATAGGTATATATATATATATACATAATATCTTTTCATAAATTTGTATACTTTACAATAATTAATAATTAATAATTAATAAACTACGTGAGATAGATAATAAAATAACTAATACAGTTTTGTTGTTTTCTAATCTAATATCCTGGTCGATACATGAACAATACAATTAATATATTTAATCTATTCTTTTTCAGTATCTGATTTACCATCAACCTCTAATACATAATAAATATGGATCCACATGATGTTAAGGTCAGTGACATATATCTTAATTATATTATAAATATATTACCATTATTCAAATGTATTATTTTATTTTAATAATTTATTAATTATCTAATCGATTTATCATATTATTATATTACTAATTATCATTTATTAAAGTAAATTGTATAGCATTTCATTCATAATTTAACAAATACTAAAAAGTAATTTGATCATATTTTTTACCAAATCATATATTGTAAAAGATAATTAACACATTATTTACCAGGCTTAAAGTTTAAGTATTCTATACATTTATAATTACCCTAGATTTTACTTGTAAACATTCCAAAATGTACCCCATATATATACCCTATATATGATGATGATTATGATGATTTATTATACACAAATATAATAGCGAGCGCTATTCTCGAATGTGTTTTAAATAGTATGTTACTTAAGGGAAAGTAACCTAATACGGACACTTTAACAATAAATGGTCTTTATAAATTACAATATATTAATATTATATGATTATAGATATTATTGTAATTTTTAAATATTATTTAATCTTTTTATTAAATAGATAACAGGGGTGTCCATATTCAATATATCGCATATCGATATATCGTATACGCATGTCCGAATACGGACACCCTGTGTTATAATACGGACACCCTATATACCACTAGATAAACTATATATTATAATAATTATTGATGAATTAATCAGAAAAATTAGAATTACATTATTTATAATTAATGTTATGAATAATTTATTCTAATTTAATTAGTTAATAATTTATTTATTTTTATTATTTTTTTAATTAATAATATAATTTAAATATCTAAATAATACATATTTTAGATTTAGCTTTATTGGTGGTATTAATATTATAACGCACGCGATTTTTATGAAAATCAGAATAGTTCAAACTCTGCGCGCTGATTGGTTATGTGTGTCCGTATTAATATAGCTAGAGTGTCCGTAATAGGGACTTATATGACCTCTAGATATATGCTTATAACTTAATGAATATTTGATATCAAATATAAAATTATATATATAATTTTTAGAATGCTTTATTTTTTAATAATATAGTGTTATATTTTATATCGATACATTTGTATATTCTTGAGATAATTTTATTTACATTTTTTTTTTTAAATTTAAAAATGTAATAAAAAAATCAGATTATTGGATATATCAGCAATATTTTGAATAATTAAAAAATAAAGAATACTTTTTTAGACTATTTATATAATTATGAATATTTTATTCATTAACAATTTTTTTGTAGGATTTATGGTTTCTGAGATACCGAAAGTGTCCGTATTCGGTTACTTTCCCCTATATATAACAATATGTATTAATAATTATTATTATATTTTTATATCTATATTTAAATATACTGTATAAAGATATATATTAATATACATTGAATTACAATATAGTATTAGAATACATTTTATAATATCTATTATAAATGTAAATTGTTGTAATTGATCAAAGTTAATAAATGTAAATAAATAATTGCAGGTGCGATAATGTGCGATAAAGACATATCCCGATGTTCAGCGAAATTGTGACTAGTGAATATTATCAGCTTCTCTTAGTGAATATATTAGTTATCTTAAGATACCCATAGATATCATTACCATGATTATATGAGGGTCAAGTCATATTTCTATAATATTTACAATTATATTTTGTATGCAATAATAAATAATATTAAACTAATATTAATTAGTATTATTATATAGTACAATAATCTATGTGTTATATAATAAAGAATCTTTTCTTAATATTTCTTAAATTATCTTTATTACCATATATAAGTATGTAGTATATTTAATATAATCATATTAATTACTTTAGAATACTGGTAATTGTAATTACCATATATAAGTATGTAGTATATTTAATATAATCATATTAATTACTTTAGAATACTGGTAATTGTATATTATATATATAGCATATATAACATTTATATAAATATATGAATTTATTAAACTATATGTAAGCTTTAAATAAAGATTATATTGATAAAGCTATCAATATTAGTTATATTTAACATTTCTATTCAAATATTATTTTTATATTAGGTTTTAAAAACTAAATAAAAATTTATTATTTTTAGTAAAATCTCTATTAATCTCTATTAAGTATATTAAATATTTTCAAGAATGTTACAATATTGAATTAAATTTCTATTAAAAGTTGGTAGTGAGATATTACTTCTTGTGGACATTGCTAAGTTCTTCTCTAAATGTACAAGAAGTATTCGGTTCCTTATAATTGTAGACTTATTAGTTTACATTTATATCATTATTATATTAAGAGGGTCCTTCATATTTTCCATTTTTGTATCTAAAAAATAATTGATATCATTATTAATCAATTATCTATCACTTAATGTAAAAATATTACCTACATTATCTATATTAATAATTATAAAACATGATTTATAGCACCTACACATATTACAAATACAAATACATTATAATACAAATATGTCACTAAACTTTGCTAGCTATTTTCTCAGAATTTAAATATAATTAATAATACTCTATTAAATATTCCTGAACTATTTTATACTTAATATAAATTATTGAAATTTTCAATATATTTAGATAAAAAATGCTTGTTTTCATATCTTTAGATATATTTACATGTAATCACAAGAAGAAGGTTCTCCTTTAATTTACACATTTCAAATACTCGTCTAGCTATTCTACGGAGATCTCAGATAGGTTACCCGATACCTATGTGTCAGCACCTCTTTCCTCGTTGCTATAGTTACAGTCGTGAAGTTCTCGTGATATCACTTCTCCTCGGATGTGGTCTACAGGTCTAGCTGCTTAGCTATTTCTTATAGGTTACATCCGTTACGTTACACAGTTATACTGGTGATATTCTTAATGGTGTGCTACCTCTATAGAATACTACTCTATATATTCCTACTACTGATCTCTCTATAATCCTACTACTGATCTCTCTATAATCCTACTACTGATCTCTCTATAATCCTACTACTGATCTCTCTATAATCCTACTACTGATCTCTCTATAATCCTACTACTGATCTCTCTATAATCCTACTACTAATCTCTCTATAATCCTTCTACTGATCTCTCTATAATCCTACTACTGATCTCTCTATAATCCTACTACTGATCTCTCTATAATCCTTCTACTGATCTCTCTATAATCCTACTACTGATCTCTCTATAATCCTACTACTGATCTCTCTATAATCCTACTACTGATCTCTCTATAATCCTACTACTGATCTCTCTATAATCCTACTACTGATCTCTCTATAATCCTACTACTGATCTCTCTATAATCCTACTACTGATCTCTCTATAATCCTACTACTGATCTCTCTATAATCCTACTACTGATCTCTCTATAATCCTACTACTGATCTCTCTATAATCCTACTACTGATCTCTCTATAATCCTACTACTGATCTCTCTATAATCCTACTACTGATCTCTCTATAATCCTACTACTGATCTCTCTATAATCCTACTACTGATCTCTCTATAATCCTACTACTTATCTCTCAATAATGTTAATGATTGTTTGCGGTTACATCTGTTTGATAATAATTATGAATTGAACACTGATTGGGATAAGGAACATACGTCATATGATGAGACTTGCATCCGATAAGGCATATCTCTTTGTATACATCGAGTGGATGTATTAGTATATTGTAAATAGATTTACAGATGTTGGTATAACTTTCTGTGATTATCAGTGTTTCAAACTGCGTTTTAACCTTGCTGCTGATGATACTAATGACGCTTATAGTATAACACATACAGTATAATGTTTATGTATAAGTCCGGGTATAAGTGATATAGATATATGTATTAATCTGATAAGCATTAACTTCTTCATTAGCGTATAAACTTTAACTGCTTCCTCCCATTCTCTAGTTATTTGTCAGTACTTGGCCAGTGTAATTACATGTTGTATTGTTATTATGTTTACTTTGCAATGCTTATCTTGATATTATTTTTACATATGCAATGCATAAACTTTAAATTAAAAAGTTTCCATAATTATTATAATTTAATTAATCAATTCAATCACATAAAATAAATATATATATTTAAATATTAAGATGACAACATGTTATTGCATTATTGAAGAACTCCTTATTGATTCACAAATAGTAGTCTATTGATAATAATGATATGTAGGTAGTGGTACATGCAATAATTCTAATTTAATTAATTAATAAAATATTTATATAAATATAATTGTATGTAAACTTAAATATACTTTTATTTATTATATATTTGGTTAAAATACTTTATATATCAATAAATACTGTAAATAAAAATAAAACAGCTATAACATAATAATTCATACGCGTAGAAATATGCTTCTCTTTAAAATATAACAATAATACCATTATTAAATAAACCATTATAAACCATTATGTAATAATAACAATATGTAATATCTCTAAATAAGTGGATAGTATCGAATATGGCCGTTTGTTGTGATTACAACTTCTGAGGTCAAATTTAAAATATTTAACATTTGTTACTATATAATTTAAAATTATAATAAAGGCTAATTTATATATATATCTTATATAATATACTATATTTTCATTATTCATATTAGTTTATAATATACACTTGCGTGTCAACAGATGACAAAAGTGATTTAAATTTGACCTCAGCAGTCATGATCAAAACAAACGGGGGACATATCCGATACATATCAAATAAGTAAAAATTTCTATTTATAGAAAATCAGAGTAGTAAACACATGATGTGGTGGTATAGTGATCAGTGATTGGTCAATACTTAATTGCCCATATAGATGGTTGTTTGCATTTATCATCAAAAGTTTTACAAAATGAATTGTAAGTAGAAGATGTTAAGAAACCGAGAATTTGACGTTCTTCTTGTATTCTGTGTGAAAATGTGGAAAACGAGGTGCCTATGAAATGCCTGTGGAATGTAGTCATTAATGTAGTGGTCAGTGTAGTGGTTGTCAGTTTAGTGGTCAGTGTAGTGGTCAGTGTAGTTGTATATGGTTTGATTAAAAAGTATGATAATTAACTCAGCTATCGATATTCACAAATAGATTTATTTAATTTATTTTAATTTAATTTATTTGATTAAAGAAATTTTCTTAATTAATCTGATTAAATTGATTATAAAGATTTATTATAACATAATGGGAAATAGTTTATTATATTTATACTAGAAAAATGTATACATATATATATATAATAAAGAACAAGTAATATTTACACACAAAATAAACACATTTATGTTATATATAGTATACAAATAAAATAAATAATATGAACAATATTTTAGAGAAAAATATGACAATATATAAGATATATATGAAAATATAAGTTTGAATAAAAACAAATATTTACTAGAGAGGGTAGAAAGGGTGGAATAGGATGGAGGAGGAAGGATAGGAGAGTGAGGGATGGAAGAATAGATTCAGGGAGTGATTATGGAAGGAAGGGTGGAGTAGGGATGGAGAGAAGAAGGGAAAGATTGGAGGAGTAAGGATGGATTTTGGAGGAAATTAACTATCAGATATTGTATCTGTTATCAAGATATACGTATTGATAGTTTAAAAATAACAAATTGAAATAACTAACTATACTATAATAGACAAGTGAACCTTGAATGTGAACATATGATTTGATCAATAATAGCTCGACTTCCATCCTTCTCTACGCCATTGTAAACATGAACTTTAAGCCCTTTTAACAGAGACTTTATTTCTTTAATATCTACATATTATATAATATCATTATGTCATCGTATCCAATGATTTTATCATCGTTATTTATATATTAATTTCTGTATTAATTCATCGCAATAAAGTATAAATATTGCATAATAATATATTACAATATAATTAATTATTAATTTGAATTATTTACTAAAAGTGATATATATAATATAGTATATTTAGATAACATGAGGAATGAAGGTTCTACAACTAGACAACTTGATAATGACAGTGCTATAAAGTATAAGAGGTCTCGTAATCCCAATGTTAACGATGGTTTGACGGATTTCAAATGTGCGGTGATACAATGTTAATCTATACGATCATATTTGTATTAATATATTGTTAACGAAACTGTACATTGATATTTAAATAATGACACATAAATTATGAATAAATATAATATATAAATATGATTAATTATGTTTTATAATATTATACAATTTAAAAATATTATATGTAAAATGTGTATTCAATTATTAAGCATATTTCGTGTTTATATAATTGATTTGTAAGTTAATTATTCATATTTCTAGTATTGTAGACTACTATTAGTAGTACAAAACATTATAGTATAGTCAGCAAGGTCCTAAGAGCTAGGTTAAGGTTAAACTGGGAAAATGTAATTAATATTAAAGATATTAATATGTTTGTTTTTGATTATGATTAACTATATATAGCTAGAATATACATTATGAATATATCATATGATACACAATAAAGTAATATTTGTACTGATGTGTACTACATTCACATAAGTGAAACTTTAGAGGCTTATATTTCAGAACTTTTTTTTAAATTTTATAACGTTTTTATAATATGAATTTGTATAAAATGTTCATATACATGATATACATAATAGTATTATGCTACTCTTTGTAATATAACTAGCGTGTATAGATATAATTTTATAGTCATTTTACATAAAAAAATAACACAAAATATACTTTTGTTGTTCAAAATTTGTTTACAAAACATATTTACTTTTCATTATCGCTATCTTATTTGCTGATATAAAGTTTAGCTGATACTAATTTTATATCAGAAATATACAAATAATCATTATTATGTCATTCTCTAAAGGTTTAACTAGTTAGTATCCCCTTAAATCCCTATCTTGTACATGTAAATATGATACTATATTTAATGAAACTAAATACATGCACCACATCCCCTCGCAATTGACCAGGAGGACACACATCCGTAAGCTAACCGGATAGGGCTGCATCAGTAGACAGGTAGACGTTGGCTAGCTGCGACTGTTTACACTGATGAGATATGCGTTTAGCAGCCTCCACTAGAGACGGAACCACATCGTCGTGGGCGTACAGGTAATCTCTTCGTCTCAAGTGAACCGCTAGATAAGCCCCTCCCACTGCATGTCCTTGTTCGCGCTGTCAATAAGGTAGGTTTTAACATGTGTGATCTCAGCTTCTCGCTCAACTTATTCAATAATGCATCTTTAACTTTGGGCAAATTAGTAAATACAATATTACGGTTTACATACATATATATATATATATATTATACCACTTAACTATGACAATATAATGTACAGATAAAGTTAACAATTTATCATACTAATAAAGATAATTCATTACAAATTATATATTAGATTTTGTATATAACATTTATTAGGTTTGAAAATGTTATTGTTGTTTGCTATCATGATTATTGATATTGATTAATGAAATCTATTGCATAATTATATGTATTCAATATTTACAAGGAATTCCTTCGAATTTAACTCATTTATATATTAACAAACATCAAAGTATTATAATTTGTATAAAGATTACTTTAATATCTATAAAATAATATATTGGCAGTTGAAATCTTTATAAAAATACACATTAAATTGCTTTATTTTAATATTTCATATAATCAGAGAAAATCTAATACAGGACAAATATGATAATATTAATATCTAGGTATAACCAATATGATATTTACAAAATATTTATTATAGAAATAAACCATCAAATAATGCAAATATTATATATTATTATAATTTATTATTATTATGAATTTAATTTTTATCAATTGGCTTCTAAAGAAAGTAAATAAAGAAGATTTTTAAACTAAAGTTTTACTATAATAAAAGATTAAATTGCATTAAAAAATAGATAAAGAATAAATTATGAAGGAAGAAGTCAATTAAGAACAACATGTTTAAAGAAAATAAGTTGCAATTAAAACAAGTTGTCTGAGTGATTGTTAAGATGAACTGTAAGTTTTTCTTTACTTTTAAGCTATTCTACATTACCATATACATAGTATGTATTATCTGTACTATTATCTGTACTTAATGAAGCTTGATTAACATTCACATAGCTATACTACTGAAGTGCTAGCACTCACACTTACCCACACACACTCACACACACACTCACACACACACACTCATACACACTCATACACACACTCACACACACATACTCATACACACTCACACACACACACACTCTCACACACACTCACACAAACTCACACACTGAACTTGAAATATATTTTAACAACAACTATTTAAAATTTAATAAACTGAAAACAGATTGTATTATATTTCATAGCAAACGACTAATCCCACTCCCACTCACACATATTAAAATAGCTAATACTGAAATAGAAATAAAAACTAATATAACTACATTAGGTGTTATACTTGATAAACACCTAACGCTAAATACACAAATCTCATCTATAGTTAAACAATGCAACAATAAACTATATCAATTAAAACAAATAAAACACCTTCTGAATCAATCATCCCTCAAAATATTAACCTCCGCTTATATAATATCAAAACTTGATTATTGTAACTCCATACTTACTGATATACTTAAATTTCAAGAAAGACGACTTAACAAAATAATAAACCAAACATGCAGACTTATTTTTAAACTACCTAAACGAACACATACCACAGACTACCGAAAAAAACTAAACTGGCTTACATTTAAACATAGATCCACCTATAAAACCCTAAATATTATACATACTGCCATATATAACAATCTTCCTAAATACATTAGAGACTCAATTAAACTTAAAGAAATAACTAAATTAATATAATCAAATAGTACCCTCCTGAAACATGACCCATCGACTAACTACTCATCATTATGGAATAAACTCCCCAAAACTATTACTAATGAGAAACTAACAACTACATTTAAAATAAAACTACACAGACACTTACTTGAAATTAACTAACTTTATTTACTAAATTTACATACTGACTAACTTTATTACATACTTACTATCCACCCACACCTTACTTTACTGCATTTATTATAATTTATTTAAATTATGGATGTCGCCATAACATTAATATTATATATTTATATATATATCACATCCGAACAATTTTTTGAAAATTGGATTTTTGTGAATAAATCAATTTACTACTACTACTACTACACACACACACACACACACACTCACACACATACTCACACACACACATAAAGTAGCATGCTTTATATTTAATGAGATTATCAAATTCAATATATGAAATAAGTATTTTTTCTTACAATATTTGATTTTGCTACATTATGAATAATGCGAATTTGAAATAATTTAATTATATTTATTATAAAGATTATATAATTTGTTACATTTTCAACATCAACTTTATTATAATTATTTAATGGTAATATTTGTATTTTATTAGCATTTAATTGTGATTTAAAGTATTATATAAAGTTAACATAAATATGATCAGATAAGATGTCTGCAAGTTGTCAGGTAAGATGTCAGGCAAGATGTCTGCAAGTTAACAGGTAAGATGTCTGAACTTTGACATAACGTCAGCTGACCACAGTATATAAACCCTCATCATTGTCCAATCATCTTCCTTCGTAGTTAGGTCATCTTTATCATTGGAGTTCAAGTATTTCTGTCTGAAGAGATTAGCAGTTTTTACTAGAGTCTTTGAGAAACGCATACTCCTTCTCGCCTGTGTGCATCGTGAAACAGATTAATTATGTTTGCAGACATTAATAAAATAATTCATAAAAATAAATGAAACAAAATTAATGCAAAGATGCAAGGGGATGACGGTGATGATAGAGTTACAGTTACATTTGTGCAGTTACAACGATGTACGATACAACAATGTGTCTGAACCATTAGGTTACGAGGTTACGAGGTTACAAGGTTACGAGGTTACGCGGTTACGAGGTTATGAGGTTACGAGGTTACGAGGTTACAAGGTTGCGAGGTTACCCCGTCGCATACTAACCGTCCACCAAGCCTTCGACCACTCCGAATGACTTCCGTGTGTCAACGATTCCGCTCGTGCCAGCATTATAGACCTACGTACAAGTACAACGATCAACACAGGGGGTACAGAACGAAGGGGTGTAGCGGGGCGGGGGTACTGACACAGGAGGTGGGTGCGAGGAAGAGAAGAGAGAAGTAATCGAGATCGAAATGCTACAAGATGAAGATGAAAATAGAGATCATTTTTAAATCCAATCGAATAAAAGCATTAGATATATATTATGAATACAGAGATTTAGTTCAGAATTGTAATTTTTTTAAGGCTGACAAATATTTAATGTCGATTACATAATCACAGTAGACACACACTATGTGTAGATATTATGCAATCATGTATTGCATAACACTTACTAATGACCACGACATTGTTTGCTGCTGAAGGGATGGGAATAATTCACATCTTGATAACATCACAGTTCTGACAATTAAAGGAGACATAGTAATATAGGGTAGGGGAGAGGGGTATGGGAGCGAGAGGGGAGGGGTAGGGGAGCGATAGGGGAAGGGTAGGGGAGCGAGAGGAGGATAGGGATAATAGCTTCTTTCTCATGTAATAATAACATGTTATACTATTAAAATAATACAAACTTTGCAATATTAAATAAATTAATTGTTTACTTATTTTATCTAAGAAATATCTAATTAAAATGAATGATTGCATGAAAACTTAGATTATTACCTTATATGTAGAACTATTACATACAACCTTAACATACGATCTTAGCATATTAACTTAACATGCCATAGATCACGTGAGAATATATACATTCATATACAAGAAAACACATAATGTGAGTGATATTAATGACATATATAATACTGTAATACTAATACATTATAATCTGTATTCAAACATTCTCTAGATAATGAAATTCGAGTTAATAATAATGTATTCAAGTTATTAGAACTGTAATTGATTGATAACTAATATCAAGGACAGGACATTTGCACCCTCTGCAATGGTTACTTTAGTACACCCAACTAGATACTTTTCTGTGGTATATTTAATTATATTTCAATGATTTCAATCTTTGAATCAAAGATATCAGAGATTATGTGATCGATTGATTTATTTGTGAAATAAAATGCATTCATATTTTTAATTTTGTATTTCTATATAAATATTTTATTAAAACATACAAATTATTTATAAATTAGGTTTGAATTGTATGATATCATATAAAAACATATGTTTTTATATATTATTTATGTCAACATTTCAAATAATATAATGTCACATTATTAATGTGTATTAAATTATATTATGAATTTAATATAATAATATTGAAATCATTGATTTAAAAACGAGTTTTTACATTGATTTTTGTATCAACTTCTAATGTTTACTCATGGGCCATGGTGTAATACAACAAATTCACTCAAGCGGATAATAAAAGCATTATCAGATGTCCTGTCCTTGCTAATATAAACAAATAAAGCATTATAGTATACATGTATACTGTGATGTCATAACTATTACAGAATACCGGTGTTCCTTTGTTAGGTTTTTCAAAAAGGACACCATGTTCTTGTATTCAAGTTGCACGGAGAGACAAGAGAATGATTTGATTGACAGTTTGTCTCCAAAGCCCCAGAAAGACCAGCCCCACTTTCCATTGTATTTCTTAAAACCTTAAAATGTAATATTGATACACTGATACTCATCAAGGCACTAATGCACTGATAATATCATAATGCACTATGATAGCAATCTTTATAATTAAATAAAGTAGAGTGAACCTGGCTTGGCTTGCACTTGGCCGAGTTATAGATTTGTTGTATTGTTAAATTATTGATATATATATATATGAATTTATATTTTGAAATTAGATTAAAAGGGCCAGTGTTTCAGGGTTATAAGTGTATATATAAGTGTGTATATAGGCTACATAATATAATGAAATAGTATACAATCCATAATATATCTAAACTGTATATATATAATATAAATAATAAATTATTATTAATAATATAATAAATTAAATAAATGTAATAAATATAATTAATATATTTAAATACTGGTACTACTGGAACATATAGAAAATAATCGTCTAACTCATAATCAAAGTATATATATATAAATATATCATTGTATTCTAGCATACATATAATATATTGGACACTACGGTATAGGATTAAATTTAATCCACTACTAAGTAGACATTCGTAAGTAGACATTATTAAGTAGACATTACCTGTGACGAATCTTATCTAATAGTATCATATCACATGCGTGTGAAATACCTATAACATACATAACCTAATGTGACAGCACTTGCATTCACGCATCAGTGTGCACTGTGCATCACTGCGTGCATCTCATGAATATATACACGTATATATATATATATATATGTATATTTTAATCTATATAAATACATAAACATATAAATATTTATATAAATACATAAACATATCAATATTTATATGAACACAAATATACATATATATATCAATGTAAGCCTATTACCAATACATATATAGACTTCTAAGTTGTAAGTAATGCCATGCTAACACACTCACACTCACATTGCTTAGTAGCATACTAATGTAGTAATACTAAACGAAGATCTATACCTCATCTTTAATAGTATACAATCATATTTACATAATGCGATATCAATATAACATAATAATAGTAATAATACCAGTTTCAGAGATACAAGGTCTGATTTCGATTCTCTCCTCCCACTTGCCATCTCTCCAGCCCTCTTTGAACTCTTGTAAGTGGTACACTTTATCAACGAGATTATCTGACGTGTGACCTACAATGATGAAGGCAATACAGTACAGTGTACAAAATCACATACTACTACTATTATGGTTATTTGTCATCGAAATATTATCTAATATAACATAATAACCTAATGAATTATTACATAATATTATAATGAATTATTACATAATATGCTGACTCATCTAATATTATACACTACTGATTATTACATAACAATGAACTACTAGCTATACTGGGTGCTATACTGGTTGCAGGGTTGGCGGTTTTTTTGGTTTTTTTGTGGTTTATTTGGTTTTTTTGGTTTTTTTGGTTTTTTTATAATTAAATGTTAGGGATTATTAATTAGAAAATATTATATATACCTAGATCGATTATTAAATGTCTGTGCAAAACATACATATATAGAGTAAGTATAAAATATACAACACTAATGAAAACTATTTATATATATTAATTATATATATATATTATTAAATTTTCAATAATATATTATTAATATTAAATGTTAATAAAATTATTTTATTAAAATATATTTATTATAAAAATAAAGTAAAATATAATAAAAAAAATAGTTACAAATTGTAACAAAATAATAATTAAAAAAAATAACAATACAGTAATTAGAAATATAATCAATATAATTCTCACAATAAAATTACAAGTTACAAATTGTAACAATATAATAATTTAAAAAATAATAATAATAATAATTAGATGATTTCTAATAGAAATATAATCAATATAATTCTCACAATAAAATAACAAGTTACAAATTGTAACAATATAATAATTTAAAAAATAATAATAATAATAATTAGATGATTTCTAATAGAAATATAATCAATTTAATTCTCGAAATAAAAAAACAAGTTTTGCAGCCTTATCATTGCCTAATCGATTCCTTATTTTTGATTGAACGCTTTTATAATGTTAAAAAAACCAAAAAAACAAAATAAACCAAAAAAACCAATGGTTTTTTTGATCAAAAAAACCAAAAAAACCGTTAAAAAAACCGACCAACCCTGACTGGTTGCTATACTGGTTGCTATACTGGTTGCTATACTGGTTGCTATACTGGTTGCTATACTGGTTGCTATACTGGTTGTTATACTGGTTACTGTAACTAACGAGCTAGGTAATCTTCAAACTCGATGACGGGCGTCAAACGTTCCAAACTCTCAAGATCAAAGAATCTCGACCACTTGATCCTTGTGTCGAGTCTATCATCTTTCCAATGGTAGAGTTCACCCCAAGGTGGCAGTACTAGTATCCAATGGTCGTCGGTGTCACGGTTCAGTAGAGATGCGAGGTTCGCTATTCGCATGTAAACATCGCGTCGTAAGTTGAAACCTTCTCCACGATTCACGGTGTACAAGAGATATCTGAGAGGGGAGGGAAGGAGTTAGCGAGGGAGGGAGGAAGGGAGGGAGGGAGTAAGGTAGGGAGAGAGGCAGGAAGGAAGAGAGGGAGTGAGATGGTAAGGATGGAGTAAGGGAGAATGTAAGGAAGAAGGGAGGATATGAGGAAGGAAGGGAGGTAGCGAGATAGGGAGTAATGAGGGAGGGAGGATACTACATTTTAATGATGTTGATATCAGATCGTTAAGCTAATGTGCATCTAATCAAGCACATAATGATTTATTAATTAATCTACTTACACTAATTATTATTAGGTATTATTAATAATTATTGTTTTATCTCTTTTGGTCAAATTTTGAAATCTAGATTCACCCACTTTAAACTAAAACAACACATTCATAACATATTAAAGGTAAATTACTATCATATATATTAAATTGTTATATGTTACATGTATTTATGTATATATCATATTATGATATTTAATTGTGTTATATGATATTGTAATTATTATGGAATTATAAACCTATATGGTTATTATAAAATAAGTTATCTGTATTTCAATTTATTATGATTATATAACTTCATATTAACCTATATAATATAAATCTGTTCAAAATAGTATACTAATATTTGTAAAATGATTATATTTATCAAGTGTGAAGCATATGTAAAGTTGTAATGCATGGAGTTAATGCATATATAGGGGTAATTTAACATCACATATATTAACTGTTCGTATGTGATTAATTGAATCATGTGATTTAGCATTCACAGAAGAAGTATCAATATATAACTTAGTGATATATGTGATATATAATATAACTTATAATAAAAATGATTGAATACATTACATATCTATTCACAAATAAATTAAATAAATATATACATACAAAATAAGAATGCATTATAGCTATTGCATGTGAGACATGTTGTCTGTGTTGTCATATAGTGTGTGTACTCATGCGTGACAACGTGCATGTGGTTGTAGGTTATATGGGTAATCACATTCATTTTATATATTCACAAATAAATTTAAATGTATGTCATTTCTAGAATTATATAGTATAAGTATATAGTATATATACATAATTATTGATTGAATTTTATTTAAGCAAATATATTGTCGAAATTATAATGTTCAAATCTTTGCTAACGATAACATACGTTATTGAAATAAACAAATAATAATACGAAATTAACAAAGTAAAGCATGTAAACAAGTGAACAGTTCCATGAAGTATTACTTTAGCGTGGAGATAGTTGACTCTTTAGCATTATTATACTTAAGTATCTTAATAGTGAAGCTTTATTTATAAGCCCATCCATAATAATAATCATATTATATGCCACAATCAAGTATCATACTGAAATATATATATATAAGTTTATCTCTCTCCGTTCTACTACTACTTACCTTCTACATCTGCCCTCTAAACGTAATCTCCATTCCACTAATATTTGTGCATGGCACATATCGGCCCCTTATCTATGGAATAAACTACCACATAAACTACGCTCTACTCAATCCACCACCTCATTTAAATCTCTATTAAAAATGTATCTATTTACTACTGAATTTCCCTGATCATTTTTTTTTATCACTATCTATCAATATCTACAATTTTATTTACAATTTATATTAATGTTGAGTACTTTCTGTATTCCTATTTATATTATTATTAGTTTATTATTTTCGTTTATGTTCCGTTATATTGTTTTTTGTTTTTACTTTAGACGCTTGATTGCTATGGCACAAAGAGTCTTTAAAATAAATTGAATTGAATTGAATATTTACAATCTTATATTAATGTTGAGTACTTTCTGTATTCCTATTGTTTTTTATTATTAGTTATATTATTTTCGTTTATGTTCCATTATATTGTTTTTGTTTTTACTTTAGACACTTGATTGCTATGGCACAAAGACTCTTTAAAATAAATTAAATTAAATTAAATTAAATATATAACATATAACCATTGATGTGGTAGGTATTGCCATTAAGTAGGGTACTATGTGTATATAGGAAATGGTTGATATTAAGTAGGGTACTACTTGTATATAGGAAAGGGTTGAAATTAAGTATGGTACTACTTGTATATAGGAAAGGGTTGATATTGGACCACACCAGTGTTCCATAGGTTATTACAGCCTATGGTAATAACCGCGGTAATAAACTGTCCGGTAAAAAGAGGTTTTCGCCATGGTAAAAACCTATTTTATATAGTTTATATAATTAAATCTTTTTATATTATTAAACCTAATATTGTCTATATAATTTACAATTATATATTATTTATAGATTTTATATGTAATAGATAATATACAATTATAAAGTTAAATAATACTACATTAAAATCATAATTATAAGATTTTTTATATATTTTTTTAGAAACAACTTTTATTAATTTTGACATTATGTAGATACATTTTTTTTAATAAATAATATGATATTGAAATTTAAATAAATGAGTAAAAAAATCAATACTATATATATATAAAATATTGAATAGAATAATATTATTTTATATTAGTAAAATGTAATATTATTAAAAAAAAATATATATTTTAAACAATATAAATAATACTATTTTTATTGGGAAATTATTTGAATATATTCATTGTTGGATTTTATACTATGATATTTAAATAGATATTGTTAATTATATATATATGAAATTAAATATAGTTAAAAAAATATACATTTTTACAATATTAATATTTTCATTGTGTAAATATATAGCACAGTATGATTTTATTTCATTTATAAAATTTATCCAATAACAGTGGCAGGATCCAACATCCAGGACGGATTTATTTTAATAAATGTACTATCATTTATAGTCTATAAATGACATAATTAAAGAAGAGTGCCAAAAATGTTTGGTCAAATTTTAAAATAAAGCTGCTAGATTAAATAGCCATAACATTTATTGAAACTGCGCATAACCTAAATCTAATTCAGTGATTCAATACTACTGCTAGCGGCAGCATGTTGTAGTTATTAATTACGTTGCATATAATGGGAGTGTTTTATCTTTGCTTCGTAAAATCTTTGAATATACGGATTACAGTCTGAAACGGAAACAATTTTTAAAATAATACACATTTGATTGACGTGTGGGGTGTCAAATCAAAGAATTGTATTTAGCTCACGACTAATTAACGATCCAGCAAGGTGGCAAAATATGCCTTTGATGTAAGTGCACATTGATGTAGTGCACATTGAATACAGTATTGTATACAAGTTATATAAATAACTATATTATACAGTGAATTAAATGGTGAATACATGAAATCCTATATGAATTATGAAAATATATATACCATATTAACACTGTATTTTATACATGTTTTATATTACATTAAATGTTATGTTAGTTATATACAATTCGTTGATTAAGACCATACAAATTAAATTAATGATTAATTAAATTCATATTTTAAAATTGGCGCCGTTTCAGACCGACCCCTTATTATAAGGCTTATATATTATATATATATATATATATATAATATATATATAATCATCCTAGATTACTCCGAAAGTTATCCCAAAGTACCTCATCCTATACACTTATATTCCCATTATCAATATTATATTGAATATTAAATTATTTAAATTATAATTATCATTATATGTAATGTATTATTATAATGATTATAATAATACTTATATAATTATAATAATTATATATTATAATTTATATTTAATTATTAAATAATTTAATATAATAATTTAATTATATTTAATTTATTTATTATAATTATTATAATAATAATATAATAATTATAATATAATTAAATTATATCAAATAAAACCTAGTATTCTTTGTCGATCCGATGTTTACATCGTAATGGTAATCTTTTGAGTATTCATTATCTTCATTTTGTAGAGAAATAGCTACTGCTAATAATAAGAAAGCTAAGGAGGAAAATAGTCGCCAATAACATCGACTATACATCTTTAATTATAAAGTTTATGATAAACAGAAATACTAAATAATAATTATATATATATAAATATATATTTTATTATTAATGTAATGATTGTATACTTTAGATTAAAAAACTATAATATTAAATTGTAGAGTACCATAGAATCCCTGATAGTACTTTGATTTAATTATAATAAAGAGAATACTTATGGCATAAAGTTTATGAAAATGAAATCTTAAAAATTATCTTTTTCTAATATATATTCTCATCAAATATTTATAACTATTGACATCATCTATTACTTTATTCTATTATATATATAACTAATTAACATATAAAATGATACTATGAACCATAATATTTAAGAATGTTATTGTAATTTAAATTATAAATAAGCATATATACTTTTTCGTTATTTTAAATTTAAATAAATATAATCAAATAGATTTCATATGCCGACCCAATGTGTTGTAATATAATATGTCAATCGCAAAGATTATACAAAATTATAAATAATTAAATAAGTTTGAAATTTTAATAAAATAATTTATGAAATCAATTATATTTATAATACACATCTCCATTACCATCTGATATTGTATGTTTTTAAATGTTATTTTAGTAAAATATTAAGTAAGTATTTAATTCAATTCAATATGCCTAGTTAACTCTATTAACTAAACTATAATACAAATTAATAAACTTTATAGTCTCAAATTTAAAAAAAAATTAAAATTATATTTAACTATTCAATATATAAAAACATATGAAATAAGTTTTCATGATAATTTCAGTAGTAATTAAATAATATCAATAGTATTAATAATATGTATTGTATTGTAAATGTATTAATTGTATATACCAGATTACCTGGTATATTCAATATCTTATTTAATATGGAAATATAATATGTGTTCGACACTCAAATTAAATTTAGTTTAAAATTACTTTCATAAAAATCTGCATAAACTATAAGATATTAAATATCATTATCGATCAACGATTATATTTCCATATCAGTAATCGTGTATGCGAGTATAGCCCACATGAAATACGAACATAAACATTGAGTTAATGAGTAATACTAGTTCAACTAGTAGTTTACAATCAAACGTAGATCGTGAATATAACGAATGAAGGATCTAGATTGGAATCGGGAAAAGGATAGGAATCGGATCCATAAAAAAAAGATCGGTATACATATTGCATATACGATATTCTAATATTATTATATTTATTTATAAGAATATTAACAAAATTTGAGTATTGTATTATTACATTGATATGATATTTTATTGATAATTATTTTGTAATGTTTTCCAAGGTATTTTAAGACTAGGTTAAACCTACAGTAGTATTTAAATAATAATTGTTATTTTTACCATAATAGAATTTAATCAATTGATATCATTATGATAATCATATAAGTAAACTACCTACTTTGACTCAACGTACAAAATACGTCGTACAATGAGTATATATGTGTATCCAATTCATTTATATAATTAAATTATATTTAATTCACTATATCATATAGTCTATATGATATACATTCAATATATGCATTTAATTCAATTAAATTATTATTGAAATATAATACAATATATTAATAATATATATAATTACAATTATTAATAATGTATATTACATAGGTATTATACCTACATATATATTGTTTCGAATTATGAAATAAAATCGTATTAATTATAATATATAAATAATATCGTGATCGGGATCGGGTAAGAAACTTAGGATAGGGATCGAGTAACGAAGTGAGAATCGGGATCAGGAAAAGGATCGTATAAGAGAATAAATAGAGGATCGAGATCGCCGATCCAGGAAAAAAAGGATCGCCGATCCTACATTCGTTACTCGATCCGATCCCGATCACAATCCTAAATTTCTTACCCGATCCCGATATTATTTATACATTTAATTAATAGGATTTTATTTCATAATTCGAAACAATACATATGTATTATAAATTATTAATAATTTAAATAATATTTATTATTAATATATTGTGTTATATTTCAATAATAAGTCCATTGAATTAAATGCATTTATTGAATGTATACCATATAGACACAATATAGATTATACGATATAGTGAATTATATATAATTTATTTATATAAATACATTGAATTGGATACAAATATCTACTCATTGTACGTTGTACTATATCGTATGACGTACATTGAGTCAAAGTCAGTGGTTTACTTATATGATCTCAATTGATTACATTCTATTATGGTAAAAATAACAATTGTTATTTAAATACCATGTGGTCTTGCAAAACATTAGAAAACATTATAAAATAATAATCAATACAAATCATATCAATGTAATAATAAAATACTAAAATGTTGTTAATATTCTTATAAATAAATATAATAATATTAGAGTATCTTATATGCAATGATGGGCACCGATCCTTTTTTTCTGGATCGGCGATCCCAATCCTCCATTCGTTACCCGATCCTTTGCCGATCCTGCCCATCACTGTATATAATATATATTATATTACCATAATAAATAAGTAACTGTTTGTTTTATAGTTGTATAATATTTGATATCTTAATCCATATATTCTTAGCTTATAATTTACATCTATAGATTATATAATTAGAATACTGTATTAAATAGTTATTTTTACCTTATTTTATCATAAATTCAACATGTATACCAAAGATTTTCCGAAGGAAAGATATAACACTTACGCGAAATCGTGTAATTCGAATTTGTATACAAAATACCCTGGTGCCACCTATAGCGGGTTACTTTTAGGAACTATGCGTTGTTTATAATGTAAATTCGTATTTAACTATACACTTTTAAAATGTTAAATAATATGCTTTAAATTAATATTTATATGATGAAAACTAAGTGTTCATTACTAATATATAACAAACAAATATGATATGTATGTTTTAAATGCTATAAGTATATATTTAGTGAGTAAAAGCTAATTTATATTGCATGTAATTTAATAGAGCAATGAAAACATTGTTGTATGCAAACAGAGCCGAACCTAAATCTATTTCAGTGATTTCGATACTACTGCTAGCAGCGGTTCGGGCTATAATTAAATTACGTTGCATGCATAGGGAGTGTTATATCTTTGCTTCGCAAAATCTTTGTGTATACCCTAAATTTTCTATACTTAACATATAATATAACATTTATATTGAAAAGTTTGATATTTTCTATATATTTTTGATTGATCCCAATATATAGAAATTATTATTAATGTAGTGTGTTATTTATTATATTTTCATTTTCAGAAATATGCATTAGCGAATATTTTAGTTTCTATATACACATATGTATGCTATATAGCAATGTGAATTACTACAATGTGAATTACTGCGATATTATTATAATAAGAATGACTACGTCTATGAATCTTGATTACTCAGGTTATCGCGAGGTCTCCGGTATCATCGGCCACTAGCTAGCTTCGCAGCACGAGTTACTCGCACACACAATGGGCAGAGGAACTGTGTTCCACTGGGGTCCTCTGTTAGCCATTACCATCATCTCGTTGATAAGCATCACCATGGTTACCGTGTCGTTGTCGTGGTGGCCGTTGACCTCTGTGGGGGGTCAGTGCAATATGGCCGTGTTCCTGTTCTGGGTCAGCATGATACTGTACCATCTGTTCACCGCTATCTACACAGGACCCGGCTATATCCCTCACCTGTGGATACCCGTTAGTTATGACTCAGTGTCATCGTAGCTTAACTTTATTAGGCTTATTACAGCTTACATCTATTTCAGCTTACCTACTCTATTACTCACTCTTATGCTGGCCATTATATTGCGCAATCGATAGCCCACTCTATTGCCTTTATATCAACTATTTCTAGATGCAAATATATATAATATAAGTATTCTTTAGTATAACATGCATTTAGTATAACATGACATCTCTCTCTATCTCTGCAATGATTACTTTTCATTCCGAAATAGTTACTTTTTAGTAGTAATTTAATCATATTTCAATGATTTCAAACATACAAGAGATATTTATTTATTTGTAAACCAAAATGCATTAATTATTAATTATTATTAATTATTTATGCATTAAATATGTCATTTATAAATTTGTTTTGAATTGTAAAATATGTGTTTATTTTATTGATGTTCTCATTCTAAATTATGTAATAGTTATTACATAATATTACTATTTTAATTTAATAATAATGAAATCATAGATTTAAAAATGAGTTATTAATTTGAATTGTGTATCAAATTCAAATGCATGTACTCGTGCACCATGCTGACATACGATGTCATCATTCTAGTGTAAAAGTTTCATAAACTATGTAAATAAATCAGATTTATTATGTCATGTTGTAAAGCATGAAATAATGGAGAAGTTAGTAAACAAATGTGTTTGTTTTTTCAAGAACTTCCCCAATCATCATATTATAGATAAGTTAGATTCTCATGAGTAAAAAATGTAAATATTAATAATTAAGATGTAAAGAATGAAAAATATGTATCAATAAATCAAGTTTAAAAATAAAAGATGGTAAATTATATTAAAAAATCACAGAAACGAGTTGAATTCTGAATGCCAAACTATAAATGGAATAGAATAGCTAAAAAATAATATAAACTAAAACAAACAAATTTAAGGTATAATAATTAGTACCCCTAAAAAAGAATAAAATTAGATAATCAATTGTTTAATTGATTTTCATATTTTGATAAAAGATATTTTTTTAATATGTTTTTAAAGTTTTTTATTTAAATTTTTGTAAATAATTATTTTTTTAGACATAAACCATTCCAAAATTTAAGGCCTTTAAATAATAATGATTTATGATGACGGCTTGATTTTATATAAGGTAATTTGAAATTATGAAAAGTAGTTTTGTATATATATTTGTATATACATTTTTATATCTAGGAAATAATAATGATATTCTGCTTGGGAATTTCTTTAAATGTACATTGTGAATGAATACAATATTTTTATAAGTTATTAAATCTTTAAATTTTAATATTTTAGAACATAAAAATAAATTGTTAGTATTAGTCAAAATAAAAATATTATTGACAATTTTAAAGATATTTTTATTTAAAATTCGAATAGCCTATTTTGTAGAGTTGAAATACATTGAAGGTTATTATTAAAATTATTTCCCCAAATTTCTAAACAATACATGATATGAGGCAAAAACAAATAATTGTAAGTAGCATTAAAATATATATTGGTAATTGCTTAGCTTTCTAAATATATATATATCATATGATAATTTCAATTGTATTGTTCTTATATTTTCTTTAGAATTTAAATTATTATCTAAAATAACTCCAAGAAAAGTATAACTTTATACTAAGTATATTTCAGTTGAATTAATTGATATACTATTAATAATATTTGCATCTTTATAAGGTAGCACTTTTGTTTTATCTATATTTAATATTAATCTATTATTAGTGAACCATTCATGTAAATTTAAAATAACTAAATTTAAACTTTTGCATAGAGTCTTATTACTTGGTTCACTAATGCTAACCGATGTATCGTCAGCAAAAAGTATAAGATTACAATTTATATTTAAATTATGTAAGGCCATATGAATATCATTTATATATAAAATAAAAAGTAAGAGACCCAAAATGGATCCCTGAGGTACCCCAACATTGATGATACTTCTTCTAGAAAGTTCGTGATCTATTCTAGTTGGTAACATTCGATCTTGCAGATAGCTTTCAATTAAACGATTAGTACTGACCCAAAACCATAATATTTTAATAAAACTTATGATTTACAAGATCGAATGTCTTTTTAGATCTAGAAATAATTAGGTTAATTTATTATTTCTTTCTAAGTTAGATTCAATAAAATTATAGTGATTATAGAGTGCGTGCAAAGTTGAAGAATTTCTAATAAAACCATATTGTTGGCATATAATAAATTATGTTTGTCAATAAAATTTAGAAATCTATTAGCAATTATTTTCACGAACATTTTTGAAAATTGAGATAAGGCAATCGGTCTATAGTTATTTATATCATCTGGTTTTTTTTTCTTAAAAAAGTGGGGTTATTACTGATATTTTCATGTTATCTGGAATAGTAGAGTCACAAATTATTAAATTAAAAATGTAAGTAAGTAGATCTAAAATAAAATAATTTTGATTATATTCATGTAGAAAATTGAAGTGTCAATTCAAATGAAAATTTAGATTTACACTCCACAATAACAATCAAAATATTATTAGCCGATATAGGTGAACAAAAAAATCTGAGATATTTTAACTATCTTTCGGGGAATGATCTATTTTCATTATTAACTATTCGCAAATACTTATCTTGTAAATCAGTAGCTATTGAACTAAAAAAACTTATTGAATGCATTTTTTCTTTCACACTTACTAAATATATTATTACCATAAAATATATTATCAGGAATGGTATTATATATTTTTATGATCAGTTAATTTCTTAATTTTACACACATATCTGAACAATTATTGTTACTAAAAAACTGTTTATAAACTGCATTCTTTTTTCTACGTATTATGGCATTTACCTTGTTTCTATATCTCTTATATCTATCAATGCTTACTGTATTTTTCAAAGTAAGAGAATCTCGATATAATTTTTTTGTATAGCATTTTTGATTTTATTATTAATCCATATAATGCTGTTATTATTATTAGTAATATTATTTTTTTTATTATTATTCGTACGTGAAATAAAAGGGCAATTTTATCATATAGATATAGATTACTGAAAGTTTCTAGAAAAATGTTAACTGCTTTATTGACATCACTGTTGCTTTTCATTGTAGACCAATCATATGCAGCTAGATCATTATTAACATTAATAATATTTTGTGTGAACACATTTCATTTACATGTTAACATGTGTCCTGTCCTTGGTATTATACTATGATGATGATGATGATGATGATGATGATGATGATGATGATATAGGGTTTATTTGCATTACAATAAGACTCTTCACTCATGCAGGAAGAAAAGAACAATGCATTGATGTAACACCATTTTCCGATAACAATTAGATAATAATAATACTATGCTCATTATAATTATTAAATACACACATACACACACACATACACACACTATTAGAGCAGATATTAATCTATATAACCATAATCCACCTAATAAAATAATATAACTTTGCTGGTCATCAATTATTCAGTGTTACATTCAGTGTTATGTAGTCCCGCTCTCCTATGTGTGTGTGTTACAGCGCACTGCAGCACCCCACCCCACACAAATGCTGCCCTACACCCTACAGCCCACCTCAGGCTAATGCTGCCCTATGCGTATTACAGGATATAGAGGGTGTTAACGAGAAGCTACAGTACTGCACTATCTGTCAGGGTTATAAAGCCCCTAGATCGCATCACTGTCGCAAGTGTCAGAGGTTACAACCGCTATCGTACTATTGCGCATTACTTTATTACCACTAATTTGTTTAGATTAATTCTATTAATAGACTGATTTTATTAATAGACCTATCCCTATATACCCCCCCCCATATATACCCCCCTCCCTACCCCTATACACCCCCTCCCTATATACCCACCCCCCATATACCCCCCTACCCCTATACACCCCTCAGATGTGTGATGAAGATGGATCACCACTGTCCGTGGATCAACAACTGCGTAGGACATCGCAATCATGTGAACTTCCTGTTGTTTACGCTCTTCTGTCCAATAGGATGTCTGCACGCGACCTTCACTCTCTGTTCTGCCCTCTATTATTCTATCTTCTACGTTTGTACCCCTCGCTATTACTAGTGGACCACTGTTACTATTACTAGTGGTGATATTGCATGTTGCCAAGTGAACTGTTGCAGTACTGTTTAAGGGGATTAGCGCGGGTTGAAATATGATTAATATTTTAATTTAAAAAAATAATTGTATTACATATTATCCAATTTCGGTATCTTATTTTATCACATTGTAAAAATTGCAACTTATTTTTAGCTAATTCTATCCATAAACAGTGTTATAATATACCATATGAATTAAAAAAATTACGAAACTGACAGGAAATTAATTAATATTATTTGTATTTTTTATAAAATCTTGTCATTTATGATGTTATATTGCGATTTATTAAAATAAGTATTTTATTTAAAAATTTCTGTTTTGAATTCAGCATTGATCATAGATTAAATAGCATTAAAATAAATAAATCACGTGTCTATAACTAGATATCATTGGTTGAAAAGAGACTCTGCAACGGAAAATTAGTAAAATTCTTTCTTTGTGAATTAGCTACAGGTACGACAAGACGTCATTTATAATCATAAATTCTACTATGCCTCTACGTGATAAACGTTCACAGATAATGTCTGGAAACAAGAGGCAATCAAGTTCTAAGGTAATTATATATGACAAGGGTAAATATTAATATATAATATATAATGAAAACTAAGTTATATAGAATTTAAAAATATAATATAAATTATCTGTATTATGAATTATATAACGTTATAGAGTACTCTTAGAATGATACTATTACTAACAATATATAATATATACTATAATATATACTAATATATATACTACCTAATATATTTATATATATATGATATATATATATATATATATATATATATATATATATATATATATATATATATATATATATATATATATCATATAATTCATAATACAGATAATTTATTTTTTAATTTTATATTTTTAAATTCTATATAACTTAGTTTTCATTATATATTATATATTAATATTTACCCTTGTCATATATAATTACCTTATAACTTGATTGCCTCTTGTTACCAGACATGATCTGTGAACATTTATTACGTCGAGGCATAGTAGAATTTATGATTATAAATGATGTCTTGTCATACCTGTAGCTGATTCATAAAGAAAGAATTTTACTAATTTTCCGTTGGAAGCGTAAAAAAACTTTGACTCTCATTTTCTCAAGTTTTTACTTTTTCACTTTTAGGCATATTTAAAAGCCTAAATAAAAGCCTACTCCTTTGATAACGAATATTTTTATCTTAAATTTTTACCATCTATGTATAACATATATATTTATAATTATTATGTATGATTATCATGTACAATTATAAATTCTTATTATAAATTTATATTATAAAACAAATTATAAAAAAATTTTTAACTATTTTAAACTATTATATTTAAATAATTATAATTTATTATATTTAAAAAGCTACAATATAAATCCTACAATGCTACAATCTACTTCTGAAACTTCCTTTCCAAACTTTACTCTAAATAACATGATTATTTCTCCTTCTCATTCCTCCAAAAACCTAGGATTAGTATTTGATGACAAATTATCATTTAAGAATCACATATCATCCATTACAAAATCATCCAACTTTCATCTCTTCAGAATTAAAAAAATACGGACATCACTTTCCAGAAACCTTACTAAAACTCTAATTAATGCTCTTGTACTTTCACGTATTGACTACTGTTCTTCCCTACTGAATTTACTTCCTGCTAAAGCTACTGCTCCACTTAATCGGATTATCCGTTCCTCAATACGTACTACTTACTGTTTAACTCGACTGGATCACTCTACTACAACATCTCATCAATCATCTCGTATGTGGCTACCCTTCTCCCTCAGGTGTAAATTACGTATACTATCTATAATCCATAAATCAATATATTCTTTTACCCCTAGCTATATCTCTGATCTAATTAAAAAACGTACTATATTATCTTCTCTTCGTTACCAAAATGCTCCTCTACTTATCTCCCAGAACTCTAGTAAAACGTCCCTAAATTCTAGAGCTTTTAAAAATTCCGGTCCAACCCTATGGAATTCCCTCCCTCCTACCATTCGTTCTATTAGATCCCACAAAAGATTCATAAATCTTACTTCTTCTTTTCTCTCTACCCATAATCATTAAATCATCCAACGTATTATTTGTATCCGTGTTATATTAAATTTATATCATTATTAAATTGTTATTGTATTATTATTATCTTATTATTATATAACACTATACTATATCAATGCAGTCTGTAGTATATACAACTACACCATATCAATGCAGACTGTAGTATATAATAGTCCTTTATATTGTTTATTATTGTTTTTCCGTTGTATATTGAATGTATATTATTATCAAAAATATTATCGTATTACTATTATTTTATTATTATTTTCTTCCCGCACGAGCGAAGGGGTCTACATGACCCTATTTTAGTGCTAATAAACTCAATATCATCATCATCATCATCATCATAAAGTAGAATTATATCTATTGAATAAAAAAAACATTATTTCATTATCTTTAGGAGTTATTTATAAGTTGAGTTCTAGCTAGAGCTATAATTAACATTGCAATTGCGAACCCGCGCTAATCCCCTTAAGTAAGGAAGCTCCATTATAAGGAAGCTCCATTATAAGGAAGCTCCATTATAAGGAAACTCCGTTATAAGGAAACTCCATTATAAGGAAACTCCATTATACTAAAATCACTATCTATGTTAACTCTATCAAAGTTATACACATCTGTATAATACTTATTCATCATTCAGTTGATATGTTGTTCATCTATTTGTGTAGAAAATAGTAATTTATATTAAATTGTTAAAATTATAAAATGGATTATTTTAATAATTTTGTATATTCTATTTGATAACATTAATTTTTAATACAAGAACTTATATAACACTACGAAAATATATATCTTTTTAATATATATATTTATATATTTATATATATTAAATAATTGTTATATATTATTCTATAAATTGTAATGTAAATAGTAATTCAAATATGACATTGCATACTAGAATGATGAGACACATGACATATGTGACACATGACACCCCGCAGAACCACTACTACATGCAAGATATAGCGGTACCCTACATGGAGTTCAGCTCGGGTCTGTTCGTAGTAACCATGTTCTCAGTGGGGCTGGGAGGAGGGGTTGTCGTCGCTGTTTCCTTCCTGTTTGGTATTCAGGTTAGACAGACAGACTGGGGGGTGTACTTACTAATAACTATCTATAAGGGTGCTATTTAATATCAAATCTAAATATTTTGGTTCTTTAAAATCCGAAATTTAGGGTATTTCAAATATTTGAAATTTCGAAAATATTTTTAATATTTTAATTCGGTTTGGGAATTTCATTCAATTTTTCGATAATACAAATTAAATAATTATTTATTTTAATTTTGTGAATGATACTTTGCCCCTTTAGTTTTAACAATTGAAATTTGTAGATTTTTAATTTATATCGATAGTATTACATTAAACTCTTAATAAATGTAGCCTATATAATAATATGATTAATAGAAGTGTGTATGTGTGGAAGAGTTACTTAATAATGCTATTGTATTGGTATTTATAACAGGATGCAGATAATTAAATAGGTCAAGTAGGTGTGTTATATTTAAATAGGTTATACATTGTATTCTGTTCAGAAGTCATTAGTTTATTTATTTAGTTCCATATAGAATTAAGTTAAGCACTATTAATTGTATTAATTAAGTTAAGCACTATTAATTGTATTAATTAAGTTAAGCACTATTAATTGTATTAATAATGTTTAAACAAATTGCAATTTGTTTTAAATTAAAATTGAATACTATGTATTTGTTATATGTATTTGATATGTGAATAATAAATGAAATATAAATAGATTATAAAATTTATTATATATATATATATATATATTAGCGTTGTCATTCGGACCCGGACTTCGGACCCGGTTTCGGACTTTAGGTCATTGATACCGGACTGATACAGTATAATTTATGATATATCGGACTCGGACCGGACTCGGACCGGAATTAAATATTTAACTCGGACTATTTCGGACTTTAAATATTAGATTCGGACTATTTCGGACTTTAAATATTAGATTCGTATTATTTCGGATTTTTATTATTGGATATCTAAAATACATTCCAATGTTTACCTTTGGGATTATATTTATTCGCGCCATTTTCAACCAACATAGCGGTTCTGTGTATGTATCCGCGACACTATTACTCAGATTAGCGTCCCTTTGTGTGAATAGGCGCCAATGTCAATCAAACTACCCCGCCATTCGTATGTATCCGCGACACTTTTAATCCACATTGCATCATTTTAAAACATTTTCATTGCACAGAAGTTTTAATAATAATTGATCATATATAATAAATATACCATTTGAGGATCATTATTGCTAATAATTAATTTTGAAATTATTATTTAAAAAAATAGCATTTTATAAATATGAAAGATCATAAATCACTAAAATCCGGTACTAAAATTATAGATATTAAAACCTGATATTTTTTTCAACTATTTGATACTCACAAATATCTCCAAAACCCGAACCAGTTTACATCACTATACGATACTTATGCTGGTGTCAAACAATGCGGATACAATTATCAAACGATACTGATACTGATACTTCTGTCAAACTATACTGATACTGATACTGATACAGCTGTCAAACGATACTGATACGATACTGATACAGCTGTCGAATGATACTGATACGATACTGATACAGCTGTCGAATGATACTGATACGATACTGATACAGATGTTGAATGATACTGATACGATACTGAGACTTACTTTTTAGAAAATTTGACAACACTAATATATATATATATATATATATATATATATATATATATATATATATATATATATATATATATATATACATATATATGAATTTAGTAAATTTGTTATTATATAGATATTAAATTATCTGAAGAAATATCTGCACCATCTCTAGATAATGATATTTTTGCAAGGTAACTATGCAAGGTAATAATACAAATTCATTATTTTTTTCACAAATTTCAATTTATGAAATGAGGTTAGGAAATCGAAAAGTAAATCTAGTACAGATTTTACCGATTTAAGTATGTTTACCATTAAGGAAATTATTTTTGAAATTAGTCATTTATTAAAACATGTATTCAATAGATTAAAGTATTTTCCCAAATGTTTTAAAAAATGCTAAAGTTATTCCAATTTTTAAATCTGAAGACAAATCATTAGCTGAGAATTACAGACCTATATCCTTACTGTCACAAATTTCAAAAATATGTGAGAAACTAATTAAAAGCAGTTATTAAATTTGTTAAATAAATTTAATATATTAAATGATAATCAATTGGTTTCAGAAATAATTTGTCTACATCTGATGCATTGTATGATGTATTAGAATCAGTTAATACAAATTTAGACAATTTAGAGAACTGTGCTATTGTTTCAATAGATTTTCGCAAAGCCTTTGATACGCTCAATCATGATATCAATAAGCTTTATATTTATGGTATCAGAGGTATAACGCTAAAATTAATAAAATCTTATTTATCAGATCGTCTTCAATTTGTTATAATAATACTGACTCAAATTATAATTATATAAAATGTGGTGTACCACAGGGATCTGTACTCTGTCCATTATTATTTATTTTATATATTAATGACCTTCCGTATATATCAGATAATTTTAAATCAGTTTTATTTGCCGATGATACAACATTAATTTGTTCAAATAAATCTATTTTAGAATTAAAATATAAATATTAATCTGGATTTGAATATTAATAACATTAAAGTTAAACAAGTCATTGAAATAAAATTCTTAGGTCTCATTATAGATTGTAAATTGGACTGGAAATTGCAACTCAATTATGTTTCAAATAAACTTTCTAGAACAATTACAATCTTACATAAAATTACAAATAAATTAAATATGAAATCATTAATTTTATTATATAATGCTTTATTTTTATCACATCTTAATTATTGTTCAAATATTTGGGGGAATACCTTCAGATCCAGTTTAAATAATATTTTCATTTTACAAAAAAGAGCAATAAAATATATTAGTAATAATCATTCTATGTATATTTCTATACTATTTCTAATTCTCTTAAATTTGACGATATTGTAAAAATGAATAGTATAAAATTTATGTTTCGAGCTAGGAATAATATTTTGCCTAAGAATTTACAATTATTATATAAAGATTAATCTTATATTGGAAATATGTTTCATAGAATAAAATTAAGAACTAGTGATGTAAATGATGCCGAGCCGAGACTTTTGGTTACTGATATCGAACCGAGACTTTCATTTTAGGAAAAAAAAAACGAGCCCGAGCCAAGATGAGTCTCTAGTCAAGCGAGCCCGAGCTGAGTAGATAATTTATGTAACTGAGACTGAGACTGCATCATTGCTTTAGATTTGAGCATAATTTACATCACTAGTAAGAACTAACCGAAATGCATTTTTTGTTATCGAATACAGGTACAATGCTGTGGAACAGATTACCACAACAAATAAGAAACATTACTAAAATGAATAATTTTAAAACAATTTTTAAATCATTTATGATATCGTCTTATTAATTTTAATTTTATATTTTAGGTTTTCTATTTTTAATTATTGTATTATGTAATATATTAATTAATTTATTGTCTACCTTATATTATCGGTATTTATCAGTATTTATTTTATATATTTTAATTTATAGTTTTGTAGCTTTTATTTATATAGTTTTTTTTTATATTTTTTAATTTGTTATACAATTTTTAATTTTAGTTGTTTATTGGTCTACATTTTTTTAGGTACATATTATACAATTATTTATTCTAAATACATATTCTCATCATATGATGAGAATGATTGTGCGTTATTTTGCAATTTTATTTTCGTATTTTTTTTTAAATTGTACATAAAATGATGTACATTGATAATACATATTAAATTTTATTTAAATTTTATTTACATTCTATCAGTATTATTTTCTATTCAGGAAGTCTAATTTTATTTTAAATATTGAATATAAGATATTCACGACTACTTTGTATTGCTTCTTTATGTGGCCGGTAATGGTTCGTGTCGGGGATGAGGATGCAATTGTTGTGTGGGGGCAATTGTTGCCTGTCCTCTTACTCTTGGCGAAAGTAAGTTCCTTAAGATTTTATATATAAAAACACCTAATACTCCAAGTTGATATACCTTTATCGACTTTCATTAGCAATCGGTATAAAGTATTTGATATATGTTTTTTTATGACTATTATTTTACTAATATCCCGGATAGAAATTGTATGATCAAATATTTTATTTAATATTATTTATATTTTATATCTGATTTTTCCCACCACAATCGCAATAGGTGAACGACTCGATAAGCTCTGCTTTTTCATTCATCCAGGCTAATGCCTAAACTCTGATTATTATTATTATATATATATTTCAATATATGTATATTTACAATGAAGTTTACATTTTTTTTTAGGAGGAGTCCTTTCCCATCCAGGAACGTAAATAAAGTGTTAATTAACTTATAACCATATTGTTCTAATGTCCCTTCGAAGACGCTAATTATATTCATTAATTATTGTAATATTAAGTATAATATATTGATATCATAGTTGGTATATTTGTTATTTTAGATTCATTTAAATAAACAGATAAATATATATACATATATATATAGGTTTTTGATACTGTTAACTTTACAGATGAAACTTAATTATAATATAATAAAAGGGAAGTCTAGAGCTTCAGATTGGTTGATTAATTATATTAAGGCTAGACATAGTGAGTTTATATGTAAAAGATAGGGAGAAGGGCTATTTTTTAAAGGCTACCAACTTTTTATTTATGATTAATTTTTTATATATTTTTTTTATATATTAATAATACTTCAAATGTATAATGTTATATTTACTATAGATTATTTTGTAGTGCATTTATTTATATAAAATTGAACTATATATATATATTTTTTTAACTATTAAAAAAAACAATTAAAAAAATGTATTAATAGGAAAATTATATACAAATAAATGCACAAACAAAATTCAATAGTAAATATAATGTAACTATAGGTATACTACTATGATACTTGTAAGTATTATTGATATATATAAACAAAAATTATAAAAAAATAATAAAATAAAAAGTGCATAGCTTTTAAAGAATAGCCCATCCCCTATGTTTTACATGTACAGACAGACAGCAATGTGTATAATCAGTGATGAAAGTGATTTTGATATGTTGACAACTATTCTCTGTTTAAGATACTGAAGTAAAAGTATAAGTGATATATCAGCCTACATTCTATACCATAAAACATCATAAGATGATAAATGTGTCCAAGGTTGATAAATTATAATTTATAAAGATAATTATCTATAAATATCAATAAGATTGATTGTAAATCATAAAAAAATCATATAAACTTTGATATATATATAGAAGATAAAATTATACTTCAAGAATCACTTACAAAATGTCTTTGTATATATATATATATATATATATATATATATATATATATATATATAGATATTATACTATTTATATATAGATATTATTTATATATGATTTATAATTATTTGAAGTTCTCGAGAATAAAATTAGAAGATTTCAGATTTTAAGATATTTATAATGACCAAGTATTTGAAATTTGACAGCACTAGTATATAGTACTTAGAGAGTATCTACTATAGTAGCTACTATAGTATCTACTAGATACTCTCTAAATACTATGTATGTATTGATATAGAACTTGACATGCTAGTACTATGTTATCTATATCATATTATACATAAGTTCAACATAATGATTATATCATTTCATCAATGCAATAATAGTACATAACATTACAATGATATCTAGACAATACATGTGTTTACAATCATTGCCAAGATAGCGTAGTCAGTGTACCTATTATTACTTAGTAATGGTAACTCGCATTATCTACTCGTTACTAATTATCTATTATCTTCAGTTAAAAAGTATCCTGAAAAATGAGACTTCCATAGAAACTTGGATAAAAGAAAAGGTAGCAACCCTTAGTACCAACCCTTAGTATTAACCCTTAGTACCAACCCTTAGTATATACACTATATCAACCATTAGCTTACCCTATATCAACCCTTAGTCTATCCTTAGTATTAACCCTTAGTATTAACCCTTAATATACCCTATATCAACCATTAGCTTACCCTATATCAACCCTTAGTCTATCCTTAGTATTAACCCTTAGTATTAACCCTTAATATACCCTATATCAACCATTAGCTTACCCTTTGTCACCTATTTATAAACCTAGTATCAACCTTTATTAACACTTTATCAACCCTTAATTACACCCGATAATGACGCCACAACTCGTAACCCTAACAATTTCCTCACACTACCCACACCCCACACACACCACACACCACACACACACATCCCACACACCCTACCCGCACACTACCCAGCCTACTACCCTCGCTACACTCATACAGGCAGTATACAGACGAGTGATGGACAATCAGCCCGAGAACTTCGTGTATCCTTACAACCTGGGCCGCTGGATTAACCTAAGGATGGTACTTCACTGTAGGTTCAGACCTGAGTTGGACGGTTACTTTGGTTGGCCGGTCCTGCAGTCGTGTGATCAGTATACCCTTACGGTTAGCACCCCCCCCCCCTTACGGTTAGCACACCCCCCACCCCTTTACGGTTAGCACCCCCCCACCCCTTACGGTTAGCATACCCTTACACACAATCACTATTAATACACCCCATAATACAACCTATACATAACCAGTTTTAGTTTCTTCATATGAAGTAATTTCTATTATAACTGATATTTCTTTTTTTTAGAATTAAAACAAGACTAATAATATATATCACTACAAGTGACTTTTTTACTGATCAAGGGCTAACGCTCCTTGTAGGGGAACTTTATTACTAAAAGAACTACATTTATTCTAAAAAGTAACTACTTTATTACTAAAAGTAACTAATTTATTACTAAAAAGTAACTACTTTATTACAAAAAATTAACTTTATTACTAAATCACCAAGTTACTAAAAGAATTTTATTACTAAAACAACTTTATTACTAAAAAAAACCTACATAAATTAAAACTTAATCCAACCTAACCATAACAGTGAAAATAACTATGACCACACACATACACACACATATCACTATACTTTTATAGGCTCAATTGGGATAATGCAGCTTAAAAAAACCTACTAAAATTAAAACTTAACCCTACCTAACCACAACTGTGAAAATATACATGTATAGGTTTACTCGGGAAGTAATGCAACCTAACTACAACAGTGAACATCTACTTTTATAGGCAAACTCGGGAAGTAATGCAGCTAAAAAAAACCTACCAATATTAAACTTAACCCAACCTAACCACAACCGTGAAAATCTACTTTTATAGGTTCACTCGGGAAGTAATGCAGCTAAAAAAAACCTACCAAAATTAAAACTTAACCCAACCCAAACCCAACCAAACCCACCTAAACCCAAACCCAAACCCAACCCAAACCCAAACCCAAACCAAACCCAAACCCAACCCAAACCCAAACCCAACCCAAACCCAACCCAAACCCAACCCAAACCCAAACCCAACCCAAACCCAACTCAACCCACCTAAACCCAAACCAAACCCAAACCTAAACCAAAACCCAAACCCAACCCAAACCCAACCCCAAACCCAACCCAATCCCAACCCAAACCCAAACCCAAACCCGGGAAGTAATGCAGCTAAAAAAAACCACAAAAAATTAAAACTTAACCCAACCTAACCACAACCGTGAAAATCTACTTTTATAGGCAAACTCGGGAAGTAATGCAGCTAAAAAAAACCTACCAAAATTAAAACTTAACCCAACCCAAACCCAACCCAACCCACCTAAACCCAAACCTAAACCAAAACCCAAACCCAAACCCAACCCAAACCCAAACCCAAACCCAACCCAAACCCAAACCAATAATGCAGCTAAAAAAAACCACCAAAAATTAAAACTTAACCCAACCTAACCACAACCGTGAAAATAACAATATATTTTAATATACTTTGATAAGTTCACTCGGGAAGTAATGCAGTCATAAAATCCATCATAATGTACTATCACGTTCCAGCATGACTTACTATCACGTTCCAACTTAAGTTGTATATTGTTTATCGAAATAATTTATTACATATAGTAATCTATATGTATAACACGATAATGCATTTTAATAATTTATTCGATACAGTTAAAATTATTAAAATCAAATTATTATTATAGATTATCTATGTTTTACATGATACAAATATTATAAATTCAAATATTTACATGGTGGAGATAGTAAATTTACTTTTGTAAAGTCATTTATGAGGCAAATAATCATAGTAAATGTATCGCGATTGATTACATTTATATCTACTCATCACTCTTAACATTATAGAATAGAAATTAGAATTTTTTTTTTTTTATAAATTTCAAATTTTTTTCTTGACCATTTGTATGATGAATTTGTATTAATTTGTATGATGAATTTTGTCGAAAAATTAAAACCGATCCGTACCCCAAATGCTTCATATATTAATGGTTTTTCTCATTTTATTTAAGGTATATTCGTACTCCGCATCCGTTGAAATCATAATCGAAGCGAACGCGTTACCGGAATTCGGTCAAATTTACCCCTCTAAAATCATGTATTTTTAACTATTTCGGCTGTAGCTCGAAGATTATTAAATATTAGATATCACAATTTATACCACGAAATTATATTTTAATTATCTATGTAATAAATTTAAAATTATTAAAATTGAATCATTAATGTGGATTTTGATTTTTTACATCACCTAATAATTTTAAGAATTTATTTTTATATGGCGGAGATAGGAAAAAATTATTATATTATCGTTAAACCAAATAACTGAAATCTAGTACGTATGATATATATTTATAATAGTTAGTAATCTTATTGTTATAAGTATATCTATTTTATAAAGATATATTTTTTTTTGTAAAATTTTAAAATATAATTAATTAATATAAATATAATAATTAATACCGATTAATCTAATGACTTATTCGATAATATTAATATTAATTTATTAATTAGATAGTATAGTAATAATAAAATAAGTAAAATAAACTATATGATACTGTTATAAAATAAGTTATTAGAATTTCATATTTTATAAATATATAATTTGTGTTATAAAATTATAAAAATATAAATATAATTATATATATTTGTAAATAATAGTTACGCTAATGAATTATTCGTATATATTTATAGTATTTTATTATATAGATAGTATAATAATAATAAAATAAGTAAATAATGCTTATATAATTAAATGTATTAGTTCATAATATTTACACTACTATACTTTTTGATAATATTTAAATTATTTTAGTATCTAGATATTATATTATTATTAAAATAAGTAAAAAATAATGAAATTATATTAATTATACTATAAATTATAAAGTTACAAATATGGAAATCCAATGATTATTATAGATTATCTATGTTTTACATGATACAAATATTATAAATTCAAATTTTTACATGGTGGAGATAGGAAATGTACTTTTTAAAGCCATTTATGTGGCGAATAATCATAGTAAATGCATATCGGATGGCTACATTTATATCTACTCATTACCATTAACATTATAGAATAGAAATTAGATTTTTTTTTTTTTTTTATAAATTGCAATTTTTTTTCTTGACCGATATCTTGTACGATGAATTTTGGTGAAATATTAAAACCGATCCGTACCCCAAATGCTTCATATATTAATGGTTTTTCTCATTTTATATTAGGTACTTTCGTACTCCGCATCCGTTGAATCTATAATCGAGGTGAACGCGTTAGCGGAAGTCGGTCAAATTTACCACTCTAAAATAACGTATTTTTCACTATTTCGGCCATAACTCGAAGAATATTAAATATTAGATATCACAATTTATACCACGATATTATATTTTAATTATCTATTTAATAAAGTTAAAATTATTGAAATCGAATCATTATCGTGGATTTTGATTTTTAACATCACCTAATACGTTTAATAATTTATTTTTACATGGCGGAGATAGGAAATAATTATTATAAACTCATTAAACCGAATAACTGAAATCTAGTACGTACGATATATATTAATACTCGTCATAAATGTTATTTTTATAATTATATCTATATATTATAGATTTTTTTACGCGATATGAATATTATAAATTTAAATTTTTACACGGTAGAGATAGGACATTTTTTTTTATAAACTCGAAATTTAAATTTAACGAAATCTAGTATCGTAGGGGTTCGAGTAATATTAGTATCGGGCGAAAAAAATTTGTATATAACGTATTTTATGTCGTCCGTATACGCGATATAGACTATCTACCTATCTCCGCCATAGAGAATAGAGAGAACAATATAATGCCTCGATCGATGAATAGAATATTTATAAATAGAATAAATATATAAATATATAAATATAATACGTATAGTATATATTACTCGTTTACTAATTATATCGTAATTATATCGTAATATTATTACTAATTTAGTATCTATATAGTATACATTTAATATATTGCGAAAAAAATGCGTATATAACGTATTTTATGTCGTCCGTATACGCGATATAAGATCGCCCGTATAATTTTTACGTTAACGAAAATATTGAGTACATTTTTTTTTAACGGCGGAGATAGGACATTTTTTTTTATAAACTCGAAATTTAAATTTAACGAAATCTAGTATTATTAGGGTTCGAGTAATATTAGTAACTGGTGAAAAAATTTCGTATATAACGTATTTTATGTCGTCCGTATACGCGATATAGACTTTCTACCTATCTCCGCCATAGAGAATCGAGAGAACAATAGAATGCCTCGATCGATGAATAGAATATTTATAAATAGAATAAATATATAAATATATGTAAATTATATGTAAATCACGTATACTAACCGTGTCCTAATTATATAATCGATATATATAAATATTATCGGCGATTTATTATCTAGAGGGTATTAGATTTATAAATGTGGAAAAAATTTGTGCAGAGCGAGATTCGCTTCGCTCGTAGAAGGTCTGGTAGCTCGCTTCGCTCGCTAGCGTCGTACGAAGACGAAGAAAACGAATAAGAGAAATAATATATATAGAGACTAGGTGACTTTTTTCCCGAATCAAGGGCTAACGCTCCTTGTAGAGTGGTTACTTTTTTACTAAAGCAAATTTATTACTAAAAATTTACTTTATTACTAAAAGAACTAAACTTTATTACTAAAAGAACTAAACTTTATTACTAAAAGAACTAAACTTTATTACAAAAAAAACTAAACTTTATTACTAAAATAACTAAATTTATTACTAAAAGTAACTACTTTATTACTAAAAAGAAACTACTTTATTACTAAAAAGAAACTATTTTATTAATACCAAAAGTAACCTCTTTATAACTAAAAAGTAACTACTTTATTACTAAAATGTAACTACTTTATTACTAAAATGTAACTACTTTATTACTAAAATATAACTACTTTATTATTACTAAAAAGTACCTACTTTATTACTAAAATGTAACTACTTTATTACTAAAATGTAACTACTTTATTACTAAAATGTAACTACTTTATTACTAAAATGTAACTACTTTATTACTAAAATGTAACTACTTTATTACTAAAATATAACTACTTTATTATTACTAAAAAGTAACTACTTTATTACTAAAATGTAACTACTTTATTACTAAAATGTAACTACTTTATTATTACTAAAAAGTAACTACTTTATTACTAAAATGTAACTACTTTATTACTAAAATGTAACTACTTTATTACTAAAAAGTAACTACTTTATTACTAAAATGTAACTACTATATTACTAAAAAGTAACTACTTTATTAATAATAAAAAGTATCTACTTTATTTATAAAATGTAACTACTTTATTATTACTAAAAGTAACCTCTTTATTACTAAAAAGTAACTACTTTATTACTAAAAGTAAATACTTTATTACTAAAAGAATGTTACTTTAGTACTAAAAGAACTAAAATTTATTACTAAAAAAAATAAACTTTATTACTAAAATGTAACTACTTTATTACTAAAATGTAACTACTTTATTATTACTAAAAAGTAACTTCTTTATTACTAAAATGTAACTACTTTATTATTACTAAAAAGTAAATTCTTTATTACAAAAATGTTACTACTTTATTATTACTAAAAGTTACCTCTTTATTACTAAAAAGTAACTACTTTATTACTAAAAAACCTACAAAAATTAAAACTTAACCCAACCTAACCACAACTGTGAAAATAACAATATAAAAAAATATGCCTTTATAGGCAAACTCGGGAAGTAATGCAGCTAAAAAAAACCTACCAAAATTAAAACTTAACCCAACCTAACCACAACCGTGAAAATCTACTTTTATAGGCAAACTCGGGAAGTAATGCAGCTAAAAAAAACCTACCAAAATTAAAACTTAACCCAACCCAAACCCAACCCAACCCACCTAAACCCAAACCCAAACCAAAACCCAAACCCAAACCAAAACCCAAACCCAACCCAAACCCAAACCCAACCCAAACCCAAACCCAAACCCAAACCCGGGAAGTAAACTCGGGAAGTAATGCAGCTAAAAAAAACCACCAAAAATTAAAACTTAACCCAACCTAACCACAACCGTGAAAATCTACTTTTATAGTCAAACTCGGGAAGTAATGCAGCTAAAAAAAACCTACCAAAATTAAAACTTAACCCAACCCAACCCACCTAAACCCAAACCCAAACCCAAACCTAAACCAAAACCCAAACCCAACCCAAACCCAAACCAATAATGCAACTAAAATAAACCACCAAAAATTAAAACTTAACCCAACCTAACCACAACAGTGAAAATATACTTTTATAAGTTCACTCGGGAAGTAATGCAGCTAAAAAAAACCACCAAAAATTAAAACTTAACCCAACCTAACCACAACCGTGACAATATACTTTTATAGGTTCACTCGGAAAGTAATGCAGCTAAAAAAAACCTACCAAAATTAAAACTTAACCCTACCTAACCACAACTGTGAAAATATACATGTATAGGTTTACTCGGGAAGTAATGCAACCTAACTACAACAGTGAAAATCTACTTTTATAGGCAAACTCGGGAAGTAATGCAGCTAAAAAAAACCTACCAAAATTAAAACTTAACCCAACCCAAACCCAACCCAACCCACCTAAACCCAAACACAAACCCAAACCAAAACCCAAACCCAAACCCAAACCCAAACCCAAACCAATAATGCAGCTAAAAAAAACCACCACAAATTAAAACTTAACCCAACTTAACCACAACCGTGAAAATCTAATTGTATAGGCAAACTCGGGAAGTAATGTAGCTAAAAAAAACCTACAAAAATTAAAACTTAACCCAACCCAAACACAACCCAACCCACCTAAACCCAAACCCAAACCCAAACCAAAACCCAAACCCAAACCCAAACCCAAACCAATAATGCAGCTAAAAAAAACCACCAAAAATTAAAACTTAATCCAACCTAACCACAACCGTGACAATATACTTTTATAGTCTCACTCGAGAAGTAATGCAGCTAAAAAAACCTCCACAAATTAAAACTTAACCCAACCTAACCACAACCGTGAAAATATACTTTCACAGGCTCACTCGGGAAGTAATGCAGCTAAAAAAAACCTCCAAAAATTAAAAACTAACCCAACCTAACCACAACAGTGAAAATATACTTTTATAGGCTAACTCGGGAAGTAATGCAGCTAAAAAAAACCTCCAAAAATTAAAACTTAACCCAACCTAACCACAACCTTTAAAATATACTTTTATAGGTTCACTCGGGAAGTAATGTAGCTAAAAAAACCTACCAAAATTAAAACTTAACCCAACCTAACCACAACAGTGTAAATATACATTTATAGGTTCACTCGGGAAGATATGCAGCTAAAAAAAACCTACAAAAAGTAAAAATTAACCCAACCTAACCACAACCGTGAAAATAACAATATAAATAAATATGCTTTTATAGGCTCACTCGGGAAGTAATGCAGCTAAAAATCCATCATAACATACTATCACGTTCCAGCATAACTTACTATCACGTTCCAGCTTAACGTACTATCACGTTCCAGTTGTATATTTGTTATCGAAATAATTTATTATATATAGTAGTCTATATGTATAACACGATAATGTATTTTAATAATTTATTCGATACAGTTAAAATTAGTAAAATCGAATTATTATTATAGAGTTTGATTTTGTACATGTTACAATTATTATAAATTAAAATTTGTACATGGTGGAGATAGGAAAAGTACTTTTGTAAAGATATTTATGAGATAAATAATCATAGTAAATGCATATCGGATGGTTACATTTATATCTACTCATTACTGTTAACATTATAGAATAGAAATTAGATTTTTTTTTTATAAATTACAATTTTTTTTTCTTGACATTTATGATGAATTTTGGCGAAAAAGTAGAACTGATCTGTACCATAAATTATTCATATATTACTGGTTTTTCTCAATTTAATATAAGTACTTTCGTACTCCGCATCGGTTGAAACCATAATCGAGGCGAACGCGTTACCGGAAGTCGTTCAAATTTACCTATACAAAATCACGTATTTTTCACTATTTTGGCTGTATCTCGAAGAATATTAAATATTAGATATCACAATTATATAATATAATATTCTATTTTAATTATCTATGTAATAAAGTTAAAATTATTGAAAACGAATTATTATTGTGGATTTTTATTTTTTACATCACCTAATAATTTTAAGAATTTAATTTTACATGGCGGATATAGGAAATAAATATTATAAACTCGTTAAACCGAATAACTGAAATCTAGTACGTATGATATATATTTATAATAGTTAGTAATCTTATTGTTATAAGTATATATATTTTATAAAGATATATTTTTTGTGTAAAATTTTAAAATATAATTAATTAATATAAATATAATAATTAATAGCGATTAATATAATAACTTATTTGATAATATTTACATTATTTTATTATATTGATAGTATAGTAATACTAAAATAATTAAAACATATCTATATGTATCTATAAATATCAAGTAAATAGAATTTCATATTTTATAAATATATAATTTGTGTTATAAAATTATAAAATTATAAATATAATTATATATATATTTGTTAATAATAGTTACGCTAATGAATTATTCGATAATATGTATATTAATTTATTATATAGATAGTATAATAATAATAAAATAAGTAAATAATGCTTATATACTATTTTATTATCACGTTGAATGAATATACATATTTATAAATTTCTAATTTGCGTTATAAAATTATAAAAATATAAATATAATTATATATATTTGTAAATAATAGTTACGCTAATGAATTATTTGTATATATTTATAGTATTTTATTATATAGATAGTATAATAATAATAAAATAAGTACAAAAAACTATATAATAATATTAAATAATAAGTTAATAGAATACAAATATTTATAAATGTATAATTTGTGTTATAAATTTATAAAATTATAATATAATTAAATGTATTAGTTAATATTATTTACAGTATCATACTTTTAGATAATATTTAAATTATTTTATTATCTATATATTATATTATTATTAAAATAAGTAAAAAATAATGAAATTATATTAATTATACTATAAATTATAAAGTTACAAATATGGAAATCCAATGATTATTATAGATTATCTATGTTTTACCAGATACAAATATTATAAATTCAAATTTTTACATGGTGGAGATAGGAAATGTACTTTTTAAAGCCATTTATGTGGCGAATAATCATAGTAAATGCATATCGGATGGCTACATTTATATCTACTCATTACCATTAACATTATAGAATAGAAATTAGATTTTTTTTTTTTTTTATAAATTGCAATTTTTTTTCTTGACCATTTTTATTTTTATTTGTACGATGAATTTTGGTGAAAAATTTAAACCGATCTGTACCTTAAATTATTCATATATTAACGGTTTTTCTCAAAATATTATAGGTACTTTCGTATCCGCATCCGTTGAAATTATAATCGAAGCGAACGCATTACCGGAAGTCGGTCAAATTTACCCCTCTAAAATAACGTATTTTTCACTATTTCGGCTGTAGCTCGAAGAATATTAAATATTAGATATCACAATTATATAATATAATATTCTATTTTAATTATCTATGTAATAAAGTTAAAATTATTGAAAACGAATTATTATTGTGGATTTTTATTTTTTACATCACCTAATAATTTTAAGAATTTAATTTTACATGGCGGATATAGGAAATAAATATTATAAACTCGTTAAACCGAATAACTGAAATCTAGTACGTATGATATATATTAATAATCGTCATAAATGTTATTTTTATAATTAAATCTATTTTATAAAGATATATTTTTTTTGTAAAATTTTAAAATATAATTAATTAATATAAATATAATAATAAATAGCGATTAATATAATAACTTATTTGATAATATTTACATTATTTTATTATATTGATAGTATAGTAATACTAAAATAATTAAAACATATCTATATATATCTATAAATATCAAGTAAATAGAATTTCATATTTTATAAATATATAATTTGTGTTATAAAATTATAAATTATAAATATAATTATATATATTTGTTAATAATAGTTACCCTAATTAATTATTCGTATATATTTATATTATTTTATCATATAGATAGTATAATAATAATAAAATAAATACAAAAAACTACATAATAATATTAAATAATAAGTTAATAGAATACAAATATTTATAAATTTATAATTTGTGTTATAAATTTATAAAATTATAATATAATTAAATGTATTAGTTAATATTATTTACACTACCATAATTTTCGAAAATATTTAAATTATTTTAGTATCTAGATATTATATTATTATTAAAATAAGTAAAAAATAATGAAATTATATTAATTATACTATAATCTATAAAGTTAAAATTAATGAAATCGAATAATTATTATAGATTTTGATTTTTTACATGTTACAATTATAATAAATTCAAGTTTTTACATGGTGGAGATAGGAAATGTACATTTGTAAAGCCATTTATGTGGCAAATAATCATAGTAAATGCATATCGGATGGCTACATTTATATCTACTCATTACCGTTAACATTATAGAATAGAAATTAGAATTTTTTTTTTTTTATAAATTGCAATTTTTTTTCTTGATTTCGTACGATGAATTTTGTCGAAAAATTAAAACCGATCCGTACCCCAAATTCTTCATATATTAATGGTTTTTCTCATTTCATTATAGGTACTTTCGTACTCCGCATCCGTTGAATCTATAATCGAGGTGAACGCGTTACCGGAAGTCGGTCAAATTGACCACTCTAAAATCACGTATTTTTCACTATTTCGGCCATAACTCGAAGAATATTAAATATTAAATATCACAATTTATATCACGATATTATATTTTAATTATCTATTTAATAAAGTTAAAATTATTGAAATCTAATCATTATCGTGGATTTTGATTTTTTACATCACCTAATAATTTTAAGAATATATTTTTACATGGCGGAGATAGGAAATAATTATTATAAACTCGTTAAACCGAATAACTGAAATCTAGTACGTACGATATATATTAATACTCGTCATAAATGTTAGTTTTATAATTATATCTATATATTATCGATTTTTTTACGCGAAATGAATATTATAAATTTAAATTTTTACACGGCTGAGATAGGACATTTTTTTTTATAAACTCGAAATTTAAATTTAACGAAATCTAGTATCGTAGGGGTTCGAGTAATATTAGTATCGGGCGAAAAAAATGCGTATATAACGTATTTTATGTCGTCCGTATACGCGATATAGACTTTCTACCTATCTCCGCCATAGAGAATCGAGAGATCAATTGATCCCTTCCATCTACGAATATCATATTTATAAATAGAATAAATATATAAATATATAAATATAGTACGTATAGTATATATTACTCGTTTACTAATTATATCGTAATTATATCGTAATATTATTACTAATTTAGTATCTATATAGTATAGATTTAATATATCGCGAAAAAAATACGTATATAACGTATTTTATAACGCCCGTATACGCGCTATAAGATCGCCCGTAGAATTTTTACGTTAACGAAAATATTTTGTAAATTTTTTTTTAACGGGGGAGATAGGAAAAAAAAATTTATAATCTCGAAATTTAAATTTAACGAAATCTAGTATACTCGGGGTTAGAATAATATTAATATCGGGCGAAAAAAATGCGTATATAACGTATTTTATGTCGTCCGTATACGCGATATAAGATCGCCCGTAGAATTTGTACGTTAACGAAAATATTTCGTAATTTTTTTTTTAACGGCGGAGATAGGACATTTTTTTTTATAAACTCGAAATTTAAATTTAACGAAATCTAGTATTATTAGGGTTCGAGTAATATTAGTAACTGGTGAACAAATTTCGTATATAACGTATTTTATGTCGTCCGTATACGCGATATAGAGATTTTTACCTATCTCCGCCATAGAGAATCGAGAGAACAATAGAATGCCTCGATCGATGAATAGAGATTAAATAAATATATAAATATATAAATATACTATATAAAGTGACATTATAATAATATTACTCGTTTACTAAGTATATAGTAATTATATAATAATATTTTAATTAATTTATTATCTATATAGTATACTTTAAATATATAGTAAAAAAAGTGCGTATATAACGTATTTTATAACGTCCGTATACGCGCTATAAGAATGGATGTAGAATTTTTACGTTAACGAAAATATTTGGTAAATTTTTTTTAAACGGAAGAGATAAGATATTTTTTTTTATAAACTCGAAATTTAAATTTACCGAAATCTAGTATACTCGGGGTTAGAATAATATTAATATCGGGCGAAAAAAATGCGTATATAACGTATTTTATGTCGTCCGTATACGCGATACAAACTTTCTACCCATCTCCGCCATAGAGAATCGAGAGAACAATAGAATGCTTTGATCGATGAATAGAGATTATTTAAATATATAAATACATAAATTAGTATATAATTATAACCGATTAATATATACTACTCGTGTACTAAGAATTTAGTCGATATTTACTCATATTTTCGGTGATTTATTATCTAGAGATTATTAAATTAGTATATCGCGAAAAAAATTGTGCCGAGAGAGATTCGCTTCGCTCGTAGAAGGTCGGGTTGGCTCGCTTCGCTCGCCGGTCGTACGAAGACGACGAAGACGGAGACGATTAAGCCAAATAATGTATATAGGGATAACTTTTGTAAACAATACAAGTTTTATACATTAAGATATATATATATATATGAAAATATAAATAACTTTGTTATAACAATATAGTTATATATATATTAATAAACAAATATAATTTATATATTTGTTAGCATATTACATATTTAATTTGAATACTAAAGATGGGTTTTATAATTTTTATAGTAAATTGAGATATCATTGAACATGTTAGCTAAATTATAGATTCTATGTTTATTATGATAATACATATCAAATTTTTTTTATAAATGAAAAATGTTGAAGTTGTATTTCCCCATTACATATATTTAAAGGGGAGTTTTAATACTTATATATAAGGTTATTAGTAAGATCATTAATATATACGTTGTCTTAACGAGCCTAATCATTGGTCAGAGTTCAGTGTATACTTGAGAACAATAGAGGTACTACTGTCAAGTCGATGTATTCTCAGTTGTGAACACATAAGATATAACTATATAGTTCACTTCTACCATGTCAATAATATATTAATATAGATGTAAATAAATATTTTACATATATAAAGAATACATTACAAGCATCTATTCGATTATTATTATACATATAGATTATAGTAAATATTATAGTAAATATATAATGAACTATTCTGTAATTAATTTTTATTTTTATAACATGTATCATATATAATTTACATTGCAATATATAAGATATATATATATATATATATATATATTTACAAATTTTATATTAAAATGTTAACTCTAAAGCTGTCTTCACACCAAGAATCCGTACGGATAACCCGTACGGATTGAAAATGCGAGAATATTAGGTGTGAAGTCAATTTTAAATGTTCGGATAAATCTATTCGGATAAGTCCGTACACATTTATCTGTACGCATTTATTTACGACATGTTCTATAAAATCCGAGCACTGAACGGAATTATGAGGAATTTGAACGTAATTTTAATGTAAACATAATTAAGTTAATTTATTTAAAATATATTTATTCATATTATATTTTTATGTTTATGTTTACATCAAAGATCTTATTAGACTTGTTATGATACGCACGAAACACGGCAGATTTTCTGTCCGGATTTATGAATGCTTTAAATATCTTTTATTTTTAAAATCTATCCATGCGGGATATCCGTACGGATTCTTGGTGTGAACTCAGCTTTACTCGGAAGATTTCCATTATAGTGTCTATAGAGTCGTTAGATTTTATATTTTTAATTACTTAAATTATTGTTTATTTATTTAAAATACATATTATAAGTATTCCTCAAAAATTATAATCTTACTATTATTATAATAATATATTAATATATTACTACTTTAATTATTACTTCTTATTCTCATAATATTCTCGTACTATAGTTTAATTAACTTATTCATTCCCTACCCTCTCTTCCTTGTATACCCCACCTCCCCTCCCCTCTCAGATAGAACAGATCTACCAGAAGCAAAGGAAGAAGAGCAGGGCAGTTCCTCACAAGATCACCCTGAAGTACACTGGCAGCATGTGTCCCCTGTACACCGGGGGCGTTAGGGCTTGTTACGGCTCGCCTTGTACTGATGAACAGAGGATAGCTGTTAACCCTGGTGATATGGTTGTGGTCACGCGATGGAAGAAGTTAGTACTACTAGTGCTTGTAGGTCGCAGTAATAGTAGTTGTAGGTCGCAGTAGTGGTAGTTGTAGGGGTAATAGTGGTAGTTGTAGTGGTAGTTGTAGGGGTAATAGTGGAAGTGGTTGTAGTAGTGGTAGGGGTAATAGTGGAAGTGGTTGTAGTAGTAGTAGTAGTAGTAGTGGAAGTGGTTGTAGTAGTGGTAGGGGTAATAGTGGAAGTGGTAGTTGTAGGGGTAATAGTGGAAGTGGTTGTAGTAGTGGTAGGGGTAATAGTGGAAGTGGTTGTAGTAGTGGTAGGGGTAATAGTGGAAGTGGTAGTGGTAGGGGTAATAGTGGAAATGGTGGTGGTAGTAGTAGTAACTAATATCTAAAACCAAAATGTGTTGACACTATGATTATCTTGAAGTTTGCCGTCGTTCTTCTCTCAATAGTTAATCATACATCATTATTAGATATGTTTTAATATATCTTTAAATATGTCTTTTGATCTAGTAGATCTCAGAGTGAAGACAAGATAGTTATAAAGATTAGGTGGCTTGTAGTTGTGAAACGTCTAGATCATGTAAGTTAGCATTAACCATGATACACTTACAGCTAGGTGATTACTAGAGATTGGTCACTACTAACGATGTATGTATAGTATCAGGTGTATCATCAGATGTACTGCATTAGCAGTAGTTAAACAGATTACATACATAATATGCTAAGTTTGCTCTGAACCTATGTAGTGATTCCATAAGAGAGGTGTGTGTATGTGGTAGTGTATTTGACAGTGTATGTGGTAGTGTATGTGGTAGTGTGTGTGGTAGTGGTAGTGTATGTGGTAGTGTGTGTGGTAGTGTGTGTGGTAGTGTGTGTGGTAGTGTATGTGGTAGTGGTGGTGGTAGTGTGTGTGGTAGTGTATGTGGTAGTGTATGTGGTAGTGTATGTGGTAGTGTATGTGGTAGTGTGTGTGGTAGTGTATGTGGTAGTGTATGGGTAGTGTATGTATATCACAGCTGTACTGTGGGCAGATGTTGTGGGCTATTTATAGTCTATGATGATAGGTAATAAAAAAGGTTAACAAGCAAGGCTGGAACTAATGCTGTAGCTATCAATGATATAGGGCCTAGAGGGTATATTACTAAGAGGGTATATTACTAAGAGGGTATATTACTGTATCACAGACAGATAGGAGCCTACATGATAGATGTGGTTCAGGTATATCAACGTGATGTGTACATCGGGGTACATTGGGGTACATTGGGGTACATCATTTCAATAGTGTTCATGTACCCAGAGTTAGAGGACATCTTTATTAAGGAGGGAATCGATGATGTCCTTATAGTATGGTTATCTACAGTTGTGCAATAGGAGGAGGACATATAGAGGACAGGGCATCCTTATTTAGGAGGGAATCGATGATGTCCTTATAGTATAGTGATCTACAGTTGTGCAATAGGAGGAGGACATATAGAGGACAGGGCATCTTTATTAAGGAGGGAATCGATGATGTCCTTATAGTATAGTGATCTACAGTTGTGCAATAGGAGGAGGACATATAGAGGACAGGGCATCTTTATTAAGGAGGGAATTGATGATGTCCTTATAGTATGGTGATCTACAGTTGTGCAATATGAGGAGGACATATAAAGGACATGCGTACCTCATATTTAATATCTATTTAGTTTAATTAGCGGGGATAAAGTTAGTGAATCATATCTGGTATCAAAGGATGACAGCATTAATTATCTTTAAACCATCAAAGGATACAAACTATGTAATAAGTTGAGTAATAAGGTAAATTATTGACTTCCTTACTTTTAATCCAGTGACATGGAAGTCGTAAGGAAGTGGGAATTAACACACCTGACACACTTGACACATCTGACACACCTGACACATCTGACACACTTGACACACCTGACACATATGACACACCTGACACATCTGACACACTTGACACATCTGACACACTTGACACATCTGACACACCTGACACATCTGACACACCTGACACATCTGAAACACCTGACACACTTTACACACCTGACATACTTGACACATCTGACACACCTGACACACCTGACACACTTGACACATCTGACACATCTGACACACCTGACACACTTGACACACCTGACACACCTGACACATCTGAAACACCTGACACACTTGACACATCTGACACACTTGACACATCTGACACACTTGACACATCTGACACACCTGAAACACCTGACACACCTTACACACTTGACACACCTGATTTTGTAATACATTATCCCCATCCGTCACGATCATGTACAACATTTACCAAATCATTAATATGCATCTTAGTCCACTCTGAAATGTTATCTATTCATTACTTGGGTGTCCTTGTTTATGTACTCCTTCAACTATATCTTTTTGACTTAGGTTTGTTTAAATACAACTATTTCACTATAGATATATATATATATATAGTTAATGGATAGTGTTAATGGCTGTTCGTTAGATTAGATAACTTATTAGCAATCATTAGATTAACGATATTGGCAGCAATATAAGTAGGTGAAGATATGTGTTGTATAAAGTTGTGTGATTCAAGGAGATTGTTGTATTGAGTTATGAGGGTAATAAACCCTTGATGTATGTAGCATATCTAAGTAGCTTCTGCAAGAAGTGATGGCAATACGCTAATGAATAGAGGTAGAGAGGTTAGGGTGTAGGGGTATAGAGAGGTTAGGGGTGTAGATAGGTTAGAGGTGTAGAGAGGTTAGGAGTGTAGAGAGGTTAGGGGTGTAGAGAGGTTAGGGGTGTAGAGAGGTTAGGGGTGTAGATAGGTTAGGGGTGTAGATAGGTTAGTGTCATGAGAGTAAGGGTGTTGTGGTATGAGGGTGAAATGTACATGATTATATTCAGTTTATAGAGAGAACTGTTTACTGGCAATGAGTTTAAGATGTTGTTGATACTAATACTTGCATAATGAGGTAGTAGTAGTAGCAGTATATATAAGTTGTTGTCATAAATACCTAATGTGTATAATAATTTATTAAGTATTGTTTAATTACACAACATTAGATCTATTAGGCCTTTTTTAGTTGCTATTGTGAATGTATTAAAATACTAAATAGCATGAATACTTGACATCATAAATTCAATTAAAATAAGTAATAAATACATTACTTGTACATAAGTTCGCTTTAATGACCTCTCTATTGTCTTATGAACATAAATCTCTGTAGTGATTCATTATGTTTTGTTTATTGCTGACTCATCCTGGCTGATATCTCACCACTACCTACCCTACCTACCCTCACTACCCACCCTATATTCACTAATACATATATTCACTAAATACCTATATTCACTAATAACACACACACACACACAGGCACTGGCTGTACGGAACTCTCATGATTAAAGAGAACACTCCCTCTGGTAAGTAAACTGTTTGACCTATGTGTGTGGTTGTGTGTGTGGGCGTGTGTGTGTGTATGTGTGTATGTGTGTATGTGTGTGGGTATGTGTGTGGGTGTGTGTGTATATGTGTGGGTATATGTGTGTGTGTGTGTGGTTGTGTGTGTATGTGTGTATGTATGTGTGTGTGTATGTGTAGTAGTAGTATTAGTAAATTGATTTATTCACAAAAATCCAATTTTCAAAAAATTGTTCGGATGTGATATATATATATATAATATTAATGTTATGGCGACATCCATAATTTAAATAAATTATAATAAATGTAGTAAAGTAAGGTGTGGGTGATAGTAAGTTAGTAATAAAGTTAGTCGGTATGTACATTTAGTAAATAAAGTTAGTTAAGTTCAAGTAAGTGTCTGTGTAGTTTTGTTTTAAATGTAGTTGATAGTTTCTCTTTAGTAATAGTTTTGGGAAGTTTATTCCATAATGATGAGTAGTTAGTCGATGGGTTATGTTTCAGGAGGGTACTATTTGATGATCTTAATTTAGTTATTTCTTTAAGTTTAATAGAGTCTCAAATGTATTTAGGAAGATTGTTATATATGGCAGTATGTATAATATTTAAGGTTTTATAGGTGGATCTTTGTTTAAATGTAAGCCAGTTTAGTTTTTTTCTGTAGTCTGTGGTATGTGTTCGTTTAGGTAGTTTAAAAATGAGTCTACATGTTTGGTTTATTATTTTATTAAGTCGTCTTTCTTGAAATGTAGGTATATCAGTAAGTATGGAGTTACAATAATCAAGTTTTGATATTATATAAGCGGAGGTTAATATTTTGAGGGATGATTGATTAAGAAGGTGTTTTATTTGTTTTAATTGATATAGTATATTATTGCATTGTTTAACTATATATGAGATTTGTGTATTTAGAGTTAGGTGTTTATCAAGTATAACACCTAAGGTAGTTATATTAGTTTTTATTTCTATTTCAGTATTAGCTATTTTAATATGTGTGAGTGGGAGTGGGATTAGTCGTTTGCTATGAAATATTATACAATCTGTTTTCAGTTTATTAAATTTTAAATAGTTGTTGTTAAAATATATTTCAAGTTCAGTAGTTAATTTATATATGTTGGTTAGAGTTTCGTTTAGGTTATTGAAAGTAGTTGATGTATATAGTTGTGTATCATCTGCATACATGTGGTAATTAATATCATGTGAATTTATTATGGAATTAATGTCGGATGTATAAATATTAAAGATCAGAGGTCCGAGAACACTTCCTTGAGGAACTCCTATTTCAGGACAGTTATATGTATTGAATGGTTTATTAGATTTTATATTAAAAGTTCTTCCTGTTAAGTATGACTGTATTAGTTGTTTTATTGATTGGTGTATTCCGATGGATTTTAGTTTTTTATAAAGTATCATATGGTTTATAGTATCAAATGCAGCTGTTAGATCGAGGTGTATAAGTATTACGTATTTGTTGTTATGGATATTATAAGATATATATTTAGTAAGGTCTAATAGTAAAGTCTCAGTATTGTGTTTTCGTTTATATGCAGTTTGTCTTGGATTATCTAAGTTATTATTCGTTATATGATTGGTAAGGTGGTTTGCTATTATTTTTTCTATAATTTTAGATAGAAAAGATAGATTGTATATTGGTCTGTAGTTTTTAGTAAGTGTTTTGTCAAGTGATGAGTTTTTCAGTATTGGTGTAATGATTGTATATTTTATTAATAGTGGAAAATGTGACTGTTCTATGCATTTATTGATCAGTTCCGTGTATGTAAGGCACAAATAATTAAGATTTTTTTTCAGTTGGCACAATGTAATGTTGTCAATGTAGATACATGTTTTAAAATGTGATGATTTTATTATTGTTTCAATATATTCAGGAGAAATAATAGATATTGGATTTGATGTAATATAATGTGTAGTTAGTCCGTTAAGGTAATTAGATCTGTTATGGTTGGAAGTGAGGAGTTCTATATCGTCATAAATAGCTTTTATTTTATTAATGAAAAAAGAAGCAAATTTATCAGAATCAATGTTATAGTTTGATTTTATCTTCTTTTTTAAAAGTGTATTAAATGTTTTATAGAGAAGTTTCATGTCATGTTTCTGAGTATCAATTATATTGTGATAATATAGTGATTTAGATAATTTTATTTCATTAAAGTAATATTTGTTATGATAATTATATAGGTTTCTGTTACAGATATTTTTATCTTTTCTCCAAACTATTTCGATTTTTCTGAGTAATCGATGTAGATCAGATAGTTCAGGTGTCCACCATGGATTAAGACATATTTGTTTAACTTTAATAGTTTTAATTGGGGCATGTATTTCAAGTAAGTATTCTAAGTGTTGATGTATTTTTTGAGTAGCAATATCAGTATTATTATAGTCAAGTATAATTAGTTTATATAGTCATTAGTATAGTTTTCATTGTTAATGTTTTTTAGGTTTCGGTAAGTAATAGTTTCTTTTTTAGCTGAAGATTTAGTGTACTTAAGATATATGTTAATGATATTATGATCTGTTATTTTGGGACCTATTTGTGTTGAAATATTAGTTAAATTGTTCCTAGTGATAATAAGGTCAAGCGTATTGCCTTTGTTATGTGTCGGTTCATGTATGTTGTTTAAGGTTTAGATCATTAAGTATGTTCGAGAAAGTGTGTGGGTGTGTGTGTGGGTGTGTGTATGTGTGTGTGGGTGTGTATGTGGGTGTGTGTATGTGTGTGTGGGTGTGTATGTGTGGGTATGTGTGTGTGGGTGTGTGTGTGTGTGTGTAAAGGAGATAGTGTGAATTAGCTTTACAGTGATGCAAATCTTTAGAAATATTTAAATAAATATTTTATATTTGTAACTTTTCCTGCACAATGTATTCACATACACACCAGTAATGAATTCCCGTTCACATCTCTTTATTACAATAAACCTACATCTAACATAAGACTTACACTTACAGTATCTATGTGTGATAATGCATATCATGTACGTGTATTTCATTTGTATACAAATATTTAATAATATTTGCTCAACAATAATATTACAAATATACTTAATAATGTATTACATTAAACTATTTTTATTTTTATAAAAATATGTTCACATCTCAATGAGGATATGTAATTATATGTTTGTACAGCTATGTCCATGTATCAGTGTTTCCTTAGTTGTACCTTAGTAGTACCATGCATGTTGTGTTGTGCCCTCAGTGCTAAGTCCCACTAGCGTAATGCTGCGAGCTAATGAGGTCATGTTATACAGGAGATCTGAAAGAAGTGAAGAGAGGCTGGTTCCTAAGAAAGTGTGCCAGAGAAATATACGATAGCAAGCCAAAAACAGAGTGATCAATCATAATTGATATTTGTATATTATACACTGCTGATACTTACTACTACTCTTACTATTACTATGCTTTATTTATCACTAACTATAAATAAATCAAATCTTCTTCATTATCATTGTTGTACAGATCTTCGTTTTATTAAAAAAAATATTAAAAAGTCGATGAAATAAAATAAATAGTAATCTATAATAATGCATATGTAAATAGTAATGTATGATACTGCATGATAATGCATGATAATGTATGATAACACAATGCATAGGTTATTAATACTTATATACAGCAAGAAAGTTGAGAATCTACGACAACCAGAGATAGTCTACATAAGTGCAGCCCTAGCAACGAGTAAACACACGGTTGCTAAGGTAACGGATACAGCTGTGGTAACGGGGCCAGTGTTGCACAAGTCTGAATCGCAAGCGCAACGTATGTTGTAGCCATTCGAGGAATGCATTTGTCTGCATCCGGTCGAGTAGGAGAGACGAGACTTCACGCATATCAGAGTGGTTATGTTGATATCTGTAGAGGTCAGGGGTCAGACTTATATCAGAGAATAATGGATGTATAGTATGTAGAGTTTAATATAGTAAATTTGTTGTATTCAATTGATGTCTAATATGACGTTGTAATAGGTTTGCTACATCACGTATATTATGAAGGACATATAAAAAGAACTTATTAAAATATAAATCATCATTTATAGAACATTAGGTTTCACTAATGTTCTATTGGATTTGATGTAAACACCATTAATATTTATGTGCTATTTTAACTTCTACTATATAGATACAAAAATATAAATATAACTATATATAGATATACCTATCTACATATATATTGTAATCATATGATAGATATAGTGTATAGTAAAAAGATTACAGTACCCTATTTAACATAGATTTAATATGTATTATTCAATCATATATGCATCTATATATTGATATCAAGTGATCTCTAAACGGTAGTTGTATATAAGGATAACAAATGTTAAATAATTAATAAACAAAAATAAAATGTTGCAATAGTGCACTTATATATATAGTGTCACTTTCTGACACCGGGTGACATCACTACCCGGGCTGACAAACCTCTCTTCTGGTTCTGCGAGTACCCAGACCTGACATAGCTGTAGTGTCTAGCACAGTACCTACAGCCTGAAGCAACGTAAGGCTTATCGCAGTTGTTACCTCCTCTGTTACGTATCCATAGGTTGCACTCGTAGCATTTCAGTGTTACCACTGTATGTAGGGGTGGGGATATGTTAGGTAGGTAGGGGTGGCAGATGGGGTGTTAGGAAGGTAGGGGTGGCAGGTGGGGTATTAGCTAGGTAGGGGTGGCAGGTGGGGTGTTAGCTAGGTAGGGGTGGCAGGTGGGGTGTCAGGTAGGTAGGGGTGGCAAGTGGGGTGTTAGCTAGGTAGGGGTGGTAGAGGGATCACCACGATAGTGGGATAGGAGAGTAATAGATACATTCATTAATTACAAGAGTGGGATCTAAGTAACTTGACCACTTCACCACTATTGAGTGTTTATTATGGTATGCCACATAGCATGAATATTTGAAAGTTGTTCGCATTCTACTGATGTAGCATACACTAATGGTAATAGTGACATGCGTAGTGACATGTTGAGTAGCACTAGTGGCATGCGAAGTGACACTAGTGACGTGTTGAGTGGCACTTACATCTATACTTCTATAGTATATTTAATTTGTATCAGATTCTAATAATATATACTTAATAATACTAATTAAACCATACATATATCGTAACGATAACGTGTCTATATATTATAACTCTGGAAGCATATATTACCGATACGATAGCTTACACTTTTACTTACAAGCAAGTCAACTACCTACACATCTCTATCTGCAGGTACTGATAGCAGCTTAACTAGTCACAAGTGATGATACCTATGTGATAGTGATGTAAGGCGCGCTGTGGTAGCCTATAGGCTCGCTAGTATACTGAACACACTGATAAGACTATAACAATAACTAAGATAATAACACCGGTAAACTACAGGAGAACGGATAAGTAATTGAATGGTTTGATACGGTAATACCTAGGTGAACATATAAGTTATCATGTATTAGCTAGAGACTATCAAAGCATATCATTATTGCTTAACTAGAATGTTCCGTACTACATTAGCATACAGTACATTAGCTGTAGTGATGGAACATGTCACTACTGCTGTGGTGAAATGTTCCGATAGGGGAAAGTAACCGAATACGGACACTCTGTTTCTGGTAAAAACATTAATCTTACAAAAAAATTTTTAAGGGCTATAATAAAATATTCATAATTATATAAATAGTCTAAATAAGTATTTTTATTTTTAAATTATTAAAAATAGTTCTGATATATCCAATAAACTGATTTTTTTATTACGTTTTAAAATTTTTGAAAAAAAATGTCAAAAAATATTATGATATATATATATATATATCATAATAATTGATATTATTATTATTAATATTATCAGATTTAGAGTTATTATAGAAGCAGTGTTGCTTATCGAGACAATTATATATATATATATATATATATATTATATATAATAAATTATATCATAGTTAAAACATATATGTATAACAATGTATAAGTAATACCCGAGTATTTCATAAATTACAATTAGTAAAAGTGAAAACTTTTTTATTTTAAAATCTTTTATCAGCGTTTTATTACGTGATTATCATCATTCTGTTTGTCGTATTAGATCTATAAATACATGATGGGTGTGTGCGTACTAAATCTATAAATAAATGATGTGTTTGTGAGACGTAGTTATTTTTTTGAGTGACAGATTAACAAGGATGTTCGCTCAGCGTTGACCTTGAATCGTGCATTTACATAAATCTCCTCCGAGGACAAACGTATAGTCTAGTTTATGATGTACTTATAAGTAAAGCTATGAGTCATATCCTATGACGTAATGTCAATAGAGAGAGAGGGGTAGCTAGTTTAGCTATACACCCGTGGGTATCTACTGTGTACTTATGTTTTGCATTTTTAAATATTAACAAATATTTCCAATGAGTTTCGCCCCACATAATCTATTACATTATTATGTAAATGCCAACATTTCTAACTAACTATTTACTTATTAGTTAAAACGGAAATTAGTATCATTTAACGTTCACGTAATGATTTACTATTAAAATGAAAATTAATTAAATATTATAAAATATATTAATATACACATGCTTCTTATTACATGTATTTGCGTAGGCATTACGACCTAGGCGTGTTATATAATAAATTACGTCACAATCACGTGACAATAAAGCTTACATCATTTATTATCTTCAAATCTACTGAATATTATGTTAATATATTTTATGTTAATATAGGGTATATGTTAATTATGCTATTATAGATATTGATCGATATTAATATATATTGACTTTTTCATTATATAGGATAATTTAAAAGCTAATTTAATTTATAAAACATATTTGAAATATTACCTCATAAAATAATGATTATATTGCAATGTAAAATATCTACTATCGTTAAATTATACCATGTTTTATGTACTGTTATACCAGTGTCTCTATCTCACCCTCCCATACCCTGGGGGGCAGAGATGTGCAATGCATTGTGCGTGACTACTAGTTATAGGCAATTACATTAAGTGTTAAGTGTTATAAAAAGTTATCAAAATGAAATAACCTCATTATAAATCGTATAAAATCTTAGAATCTGGTTATATAACATTCTTTGCAAGCGTCATTCAAAATGTTTTCAAAAATATGAGTGATGACGAATTAATGATCTATTACTTAATATAGGAGATAATAGTATTCAATATAGGTGATATATATGTAATAGTAGTAATAATTAAATACTACAATATATATATATATTAATATTTAATAAACAATGTATCTCATATAACAATGAACGTAATACAATGCATGGGGTCATCTATAGATGCGATACACTTCATTTAACAGTGTATACATAATGTATATACCCACTTGATCAGAATATAGCTATAGTCTGAATAGTTGTATGTAATCTTTATAATCCATTGTTGAGTTCTGTATTATATAATCATTATCTAAATTTCTGTAACATCAAAATATCGAAAATATAAGGTAATTTAAATAATTATGATGTATTCAATATTAACTACCATGGTATGCATGTATATGTATAATAGTTATACTTGTGAATATACTAGATAAGTCTAAGTTTAAGTCTACCCTTTGCTATGCCATGCCATTGAGAACACATCTTGCACACAAACATCACACACACACACACACACACACACACACACACACACACACACACGTATGCATAGGCATGCCAATGAAAAGCACACACAAATGTTCAAATAAGAAAACTAACAGTAAACAGTATTCATAGATGTTATTCTGAGCTTAAATAATATTCAGAATATTAATAGGAACTTATAATACCTACATATGTATACCTATATATGTAATATAAAAAATCACTTGCATTTAAAATTATGTTAATAAAGTTGTCAATTTAAATAATAAATGTTTAAATAATACTATTAGGTTAGCTACCTAGTTATTGCTAATTTATCAAATAAAAAAAAATAAAAATAAATAAATTAATGCATTTAATATTATAATTATATCTCATATTGTGCACCTATAGATAAGTATATCAGTAATCAGGAGAATGTTAACAAGCGTCCGTTCGCGTTCATTCACTTAATAGGTAAGGAACGTGATTCTAAAATCGCGTTCCTTACCTATTTTAGAATCGCGTTCCTTACCTATTTTAAAACATTTATAACTACAACTCGGATAAGTAAATTATAATGTGAATTATAACTGTGTATATTCATTTATCTTATTATGCAGACAAGAACATGAATATATCAAAGATATCGATTATCTACAGAGTTGTTATTTTTTACCCACTTTATAATTGTTTTTTTATAAGTATAATCAATAAATGTAAACAATGTTATTTTAATAATTTTCATTATATTTTTTACATTTATTTTTGTTATATTATATATATAGGTTTATATATAGGTACCTATTTATATATAAGAACAACAAGAAAGCAAAGAACATGAATATATCAATGATATAAATTATCTACACTGTATGGAATTTATGAGTGTATCGATAATAAATGTACTGGTCCAAGAATATATCAAAGATGTTGATAATATACTAGGAATGTTATATCTTTCATAATAGATATAAGTTTATGTTTTATGATTAAATAATAATATTTATTTTAATATATATAGTATAAATATCATTGATATATTAATGTTCTTGTTCTTTGTTTTCTTGTTGTTCTTATATAAATATATATAATAGGAAAAATAAATATAAAAAAGAAGATAAATAAATAAACACACATTATATTTCACATTAGAATTTACTTATCTGAGGTGTAGTTATACATATTTTAAAATCTGCAAGGAACGCGACTTTAGAATTGCTCTCCTCGCTTACCTATTACATGAAGGAACGCCAACATGATATAGGTAACCACTAATCATATATTTGTGTTATCGTAATAAACGAGAGTGAACCTGGATAGACATAGGAGTTATTATCTACTTCCCAGCAAACAGTAAGAGCAGCATAATAGCAGCATAACAGCAGCATAATATCATTACAAATTAATAGCAGCATAATAGCAGCATAATAGACATTTAATAGCAGCATAATAGCACAATGTAAACATGTGAGGCTCTAGCATTTGCTGTTATGCTGCTATTATGCTGCTCTTACTGTTTGCTGGGTTGAGATAACAGCTACCTGACATATAAACGTGTATATTACATACTACAGCGTTATCAGTGTAGAATGTCAGTCACTGCATACACCGTAGTCTATCAGGTAATACAGTAACGTGTCCTCACAGTAATTAACACACACATGTCAGACGTAGACATATGTCACGCACAAATGTCATAGATGTAGTACTAATGTCAGAAACCTAAACAACACGACATACTAATCATAGAGATATTGAGGACAAAGCAATACTGAAGAGAACAATGCCTCGCCATTGGCTACGCTGTTGGGTAACTCCCCCCCCCCCTCTTCATAAACTATCTCCTCACAACAGTATATTGCACAAGGTCGCTAATTTTATTGTTCATTTTAAATTATATTAATAACTTTATTTGTAAAATGTGTCGACGAAGCTTATATGATCAGAGTAGTGGCAGCTACATTTATCTTCGCGTAAGTAATTCCTTTGTTATACATTCTGAGTCACGAGGTGATTCATTAGTTGATGTCATTAAACATATCATTCACCGGGCGGTATTGCTTCAGAATAAGACCGCCTTTATAATGAATTTGTAAGATTTATTATGCAATCCTATAATTAATAACGTTTCATTCAAGGTAATCCACACCCCCCCCCCCGACTGTCGTAGTAATGGGGTAATACTAGTGTGGTAGTACCCCATGGGGTAGTAATGGGGTACTAGTGGGGTAATACTAGTAGGGTAATACCCCCATGGGGGCACTAGTGGGGTAATAGTGGGGTAATATATCACGACTAAAGCACTACGTGGATCTATTGTTTATTGTACATTGTTACATGGGATGTGAGCTGTAGATGTGTATGTTAATGCTATACAGTAACGCTGCCTACATCGGTATAACAACAACTCCGTAGACACCGCTCCAGAGAGAGAGAAATTCAATACTCGGGCAACAACATCCGTCTGTCAATCAAACCCCCGTCCTCGTGACGTCACTGTACTTATGTAAGCTTATCGAAGTGTTTGTGTGTGTATGTATGTGTGTGTGTGTGGTTGTGTGGGTGATGTAATATCTTACATCATAACCAGATAGTCGTAATTGTTATGTCGAGTACATTAAGAGGACATGTATGTCCATCGAATAAGCCGAGTGTCCGATAACAATGGTGGTGCATCACTGAAACGGAACACATCTCAACCTATTGTCTACACGGGCACTACTACTTAGGGCCTGTTTAATAATGCATGCAAGCCGTACTGCTGCGTCTACTTAGAGATAAACGTTATGTCATAAATCGAATAGAATATACTAGAATAGAATATAGTAGAATCTATTGATTGAGTTTTTTAAGTTACTGTTTTCTTTGTATTTTTTCCTTCTTGAATTTTTAAATATTTTCATAGGGAATCATATTAATACTTTCATGTCTTTTTATTTGTTGACGCCAAGGTATACACACACACATACCTACACACACATACACACACATACACACACCTACACACACCTACACACACCTACAACACACATACACACACACATCTAAACATGTGCACGACGTGCTGTACATTAGAAGGAGTTGTGGTTACAATGTTACACCGGATGTAGCCACTATAACGAGTGCGCATGTGCGGGGGTGTTGTGTGTGTGTGTGCGTGGTTAGTGTGCGGGTGTTGTGTGTGCGCACGTGTGTGCGGGGGTGTTGCGTGTGTGATGTGTGCGTGGGGTTACACTCTCGTTAATCTTACACGCTACTATCGGTGTGCTGCTACCCGTGTGAACAGAACACGTGACACCACCGTACCACGTGGGCAGAGGTCAGTCAGGGGTCACGTGTGTTCAGATCACGTGATAACACCGCTGCTGTTTAGGAAGATGATGACCACTACTGGCCATAATGATAACTATATACTGCAGTGTATGTAATAGGTGTAATAGGTATGATATAGCATACTATACTTATCTATAGGTATACTAGATGTATTATATAGGTATACTATACTTATCTATAGGTGTACTAGGTATAGTATATAATATGTATGCTATATTAGCTATACTATGTATACTATACACATTAAATTGAATGTGAATATTATGAACTGTAATAACACATGCAAACAAACACACACCAACTATAGTACACACACTATAGTATGTAGTGTGTTAAGATGTCAGATAATACATGCACGTCATGTGTGCGGCGAAGAGAGAGAGAGTGGCGCATGCGCAGATCTATAAATAGATTATTCGTCATCGTGCATAACGATTATCGAAATAGCATCAAACTGTGATGTAATCTTTGATCTAATACAATTGTTGCTCTGATTAAATATACAAAAATGCGCGCAACTAAATATAAATACAAATACACATATTATACATATACATATATATATAGAATACTAATATATATTAATATATAATATGAATAAGGTAACACACCTAATGAAACCCTTAACCGTCCCACACATATATCTAAGGGTGCGGTACAGTTGTCCAGATGAACAGTCTGTTGATACATAGCATACATACAATAGTGGCCTGTCCCTCTGGCTCTAGCTATACAAGCCGCATGAGTGGATACAGCACGTTACACAGAGTGAAGGTTCTCCTCTAGACATACGTGTAAGAGAAGTACATTGTACCATGTGATGTGTGATATGATGTGTGATGTGATGTGTGATGTGATGTATGATATGATGTATGATGTGATGTGTGATGTGATGTATGATATGATGTATGATGTGATGTATGATGTGATCTGTGATATGATGTGTGATATGATGTGTGATGTGATGTGTGATATGATGTGTGATGTGATGTATGATATGATGTATGATGTGATGTATGATATGATGTGTGATGTGATGTATGATATGATGTGTGATGTGTGATATGATGTATGATGTGATGTATGATATGATGTGTGATGTGATGTATGATATGATGTGTGATGTGTGATATGATGTATTATATGATGTGTGATGTGTGATATGATGTACGATGTTATGTATGATATGATGTGTGATGTGATGTGTGATGTGATGTATGAAGTGACACTGTAGACAACACGCTCACCTCATGCAATACAACTTGATACATTGAGTGAAGTTGAGTTTTACAGCAACACTAACCAAGATGTGCCAGTATTGTGGTGGTGGTCAATGTGTCAAGTATACGTGGCTATATTATGTATAGTGTGCCGTCTCTCTATAGATCTATGCGTATACGCATGACATATGATGTGTATGTATGACATATGGGGTTATACATGACATAATGTGTGTTACATATACAATAAGGTTGGTCAAGGCTAAGTTTGTATTTTATATATTTTTTTAATTTTAATGATAAATAATATATGTGATATAATGGAATTTTTGAATCATAGAGCTAGAGAGAAATTTCTCTCTAGCTCTATGGATTGAATGATCAATATTATATACTATATAATATATAGTATAAATAAATAATCGTATATCTCTAAAATAATCATTTATTATGTTAGGAAAACATGTGCGTGTATGTGTGTGTGTGTGTGAGTGTGTGAGTTTGTGAGTGTATGTGTATGTGTGTGTATGTGTGTGTGTGAGTGTGTGTGTATGTGTGTACTATAGTTGTTTTGTTTCCTGTAATAAACAACGGCGCTATCATTAACAAACTACAATAGATCGAGGCTTATTGATTGATGTGAGATTCTATTGTGGTCGAGTGTTTTATGTGTGATTAAATCTATGTGTTCTGGTATCTATGTGTGATATCAGAGGGAGCTACGACATCATTATGTACGCTTTCATATGCAAACGTAAACAATCCGTATATGTGTGTGTGTGTTTGTGTGTATGTTTGTGTGTGTGTTTGTGTGTGTGTATGTGTATGTTTTTTATAAAATAGTATGTCTAGAGTATATTATTTTATTTATTAAATTGTATTCTAAATATACAATTTGTGTATTACAACATAACTAATATCTATGACATATATATATATATATAATATATGTTGTGTGTAAATATATATATGAATAAAATGATAACAATATAACCTCAGATATGCTACTAGCTATAGCTGGTATTACTATATTGTAGTGTTTATTAAAAATGCATTAACAAATATATTCTTTCTATGCAAAAGAGGGTAGGGTCCATGAACGTATCCCTTACAGATGGTATGGGGTGGATATAGGGGTACGGTATTGTTCCAGGGGTATGTGGGTGACTGCAGAAGTGGTGGGGTGTATGGTGTCATTCCAGGGGTATGTGGTTGACTGCAGGAATTAATGACTCACCCTAGAAATATGTTGTTGACATTTTCAATAATATTTGTATCGTGAAATAATGTCAAAAGAGGAGTATCTGTATTATATTGATAATGTAGCCATATGTTCATATGTACATATTAGTGTAGTAAATAGTACATGTATTACAATATAATCAATATAATAAAGATAATAAATATAATAAAGATAATAAAGATACATTTATAGTGAAAGTATTGCATGATATTATTAATGAACATATTAAAACAATACGATACATTATCATACGTATATCATATGTGATATGTAATATATCATATGGCATATGTCACATTCGTGTTTTATATTTCCCCTACATTATGTAGGTTACACTGTGAATATATACATGTGTATAATATAGGTATATCGTTAATACAGTTCTCACGCATGCTTATTAGGCGGTATTGTACGCTGCAACACGCACACGCACACACACGCACACGCACACACACACACGCACACACACGCATGACGTAATACGGTGTTATGATGTAATCAATTGTAGATCGATGCGAGAATTTATCTAATTATGCGTGACATCGCAGTGGTGGTAAGGGGGGTAAGGGTAGTGGTGGTGGTGATGGTGGTAAGGATGGGGGTGGTAGGGGTGGGAATCTCGGTTGCGTCACTAAATATTCATTACGTAATCCTGCATCACGATGACATTTCCTCCCTATACAGGGTTATAACTATGGTATAACCCCTATACAGGGTTGTAACTAGAGTGTAATGCCAGTAGTATAACTCCCATAGCTTGTAAACAGGGGGGGGTATTATATCAATGTTTGGCATACCATGCATACCACATGTATCATGCTACAATGCATGGCGTATATGTTGTCTAATGCCTGACTAACTGACTCGCGTGTGTCTAATGCCTGACTAACTGACACTCGCGTGTCTAATGCCTAACTAACTGACACTCGCGTGTCTAATGCCTGACTAACTGACACTCGCGTGTCTAATGCCTGACTAACTGACACTCGTGATTAATGCCTGACTAACTGACACTCGCGTGTGCCTAATGCCTGACTAACTGACACTCGCGTGTGCCTAATGCCTGACTAACTGACACGCGTGTACATATCACGAGTAACAACACTAAGGCGAGGCGATACATTGAACGTGGCGATACATCTGTATTCACGCGTGATCTATATTTAGCCGTAGTGTTACATAACAATACCTAACAATAACTACAATAACTAACAATAGGTAACAATAGGTAGCGTATGACGTAACACTAAAGGGGCGTGAGATACGGACACTGCAAAGGTAAAACAATAGTTACGACTACGCATGACCTCTAATATGACCTCTAGTATGACCTCTAGTATGACCTCTAGTATTAATGTATACGATGCGATATATGCACTATAGTGTATAGGTATCGTGTATACGTGATACGTCTTTTTATTGAAGTATATATATATATATATATATATTAAACACCTACTTGAAAGAAGACAATAAATCTAGAGGACAATAACCTGTATTAAGCTATGTAAGTGATGGCATTGTACACATGTATAACGCTTGCATTGTATACCCTCACATCGTATGATATCAACATATACATATAACGGTGAGTTGGCCCTGCTCTAATACAGGTACGGTACAGATATGCACAGTGTACCTATCCACGGTGTATACTAAAGCTGTAGCTTCCTAAACGCGAGATCACTTCACATTATTCACAACACCACCACCACTACGTGTATTAGTGGTGATACTACTGCCGCGATACTATACACTATAGTATTGTTATTATTGAGTGTCAGGTGATCGCACTCGATGATCACGTGGTGGTGTTGTTAGTCACGTGATGTTGATAGTCACGTGGACACAACAACTGTTGTACGTCATACGGCGTTCTATAGTGTTCTATTATTGGGTGATTATTGGGGTATTATTGGGTTTCTGAGAAATATATCGCATATAATAAGCAACTTATATTGGTAAGTGTTATTTTATATTCGCTGTGATTATGGTGATGTCGATATTGTTGTTGTTGTTGTTGTTGTTGTTGTTGTTGTTGTTGGTGATGATATATGGTTTAAGTACTAGCATGTAGCCACGCCCTTTCACTCGTGCGGTGAAAGAATGTTAATAATATAATAATGTAGGAAATAAGTAGGAAATATTGACGGAAAACTGTTTCCGATGAAAGTTATAATAATACTTGAAGATGACACAAGATTAAAGTATAACATTACAAGTAATAAATACATAAATAATAAGTTGATCGGTGTATATATACAGTATATAGTGTTTTATTGTATTGTATATATTATTTTTTTCATTTTTAGGTGGAGTCCTTTCATCCCATCCAGGAACTTAGATGAAGTTTTCACTTATAACCATATATGGCTCTAATTTAGCTCTCATGTAAAGGAATCCATTGTTTTAACGAGAGCCGAGCATTTAATGGTCCGGACAAAGCTCGAAACCGCGTCCTACTGATTGTATGTTTGACGCCTTAGCCACCCACACAAGCAGTTATATATATATATATACATATATATGGGAAAATATTAGTAGGTTTAGTATTAGTATACATTATAATATCCTAGTATAATTCCGAGTAAAAAAACTAACTAAATATCTACATAGAGATATTTAATATACTAAAAGTAATATAGGTATCGTGTATACTAGCTACATCTAATAATAGTTGCATACATCTTCATACGTACGGAAAACGTCGTACATTGACATTTAGCTTGTGCATCAGCAACACTGATGATTCTGAGTTATGACGTACGACGATTGTACAACGTTTGGTGTACGTATTTCGTACGTCAAGCTGATATAACTTTTTTATATTTATTTTTAAACATCGAAAATCCCATCTAACTTATTGTTTACAAATTAAATGGCTTTTTTTTTAATTTATTTTAATATAGAACAAATAATTGGTAACTCTTGATATTTGTATATATAATTAGTTGTATTTAACCTTCGAGTACCCTTGAACGAAATCAAATAATAGAGCTCCTTAGGTAGAGGTACGGCGTACGTTTGCCATGTTCCACTGCGTGACGGGGGTGAGACGCACAGTGCATGGGTCATATTGTATAGTCAGCCCGTCATATTGTCATATTGTACAGGTTCATACATATATGTATCAAATATGTATTGCCATATATGTATTGTTATTGTTATTGTTATTTTTATTTGGTGGAGTCCTTTCATCCCATCCAGGAACTTAGATGAAATTTTTCACTTATAACCATATATGGCTCTAATGTCCCTTCGAAGCCGCTCTCATGTTAAGGCATCCATGGTTTTAACGAGAGCCGATCATTTATTTATACACAATTATATAAGATCACTTCTAAATAATATTTTAAGACCCATTTTATAAAATTAATTAATGGGCCGGACGAGGCTCGAACCCGTGTCCTACTGCTTGTGTGTCTGACGCCTTAGCCACTGAGCCACACAGGCAGTAAACAGTATACTGTAATGAAATCACCTTCACATACCCCACTTTATATAGTTGTAGTTATAAACAACTTAGGTAAGTTACTTACGTATTAACTGTACTTAACAATATGTAATGTGTATGATTCTATACTCTTGGTATACCTATAGGTATAATAGTAATACTCGATAAAGTTTAACCGTATAACAATTAGTATGTTAAAACATTAGATAACTTTAGTATATATATATATATATATACTATATAGTATAGTAATCAGAGTGATCTATAGATATCAACATATATATATATATATGTTGATAACATTTATAAATATATGTATAACATATATTAAGTATGTGTATACTATGGGTATATATATATGTGTATTTATATATATATATATATATAACATAGGTTTAAACAAATACTTGTAGAATCAAAGATAACACCCCCAGCTACCCAATACAATTAATAATGAACCCCAGCTATCCAATACAATTAATAATGAACCCCAGATACCCAATACAATTAGTAATGAATCCCTGCCATTGCTGTAAGTGATGTATAGTTCTCCACTGAAGTAGATTTCAGTATTACAAGGTTTGTATACAGAAACTTCTTCATTATTCTATTTTATTATAAGTTAGCTTTTACTTACCTCATATATATACATCATTTAAAACCAAAGTATCCTATTTCTTTATTATATATTAGTAACGCATAAATTAAACTTTATCCTACTTTACAAGTGTTCTATTGTAATAGATTGAACACGCTACATGTGTTTGTAACACTATGTTACGCAATATTGATGAGGGTCATGGACTCCGCGAGCAAACAATCACTGTATTCTTACATAGTAATTAGAATAGTTAACATAACATGATTCATGTGTACGTATACGCATAGCGTGTGTGTTAATATACATGCCATCTACATTTATCATGCATTGTATATATCCGCGTGTGACAGGAGATTATGTAATAGGGGATTGCGTAAGAGGGGATTACGTAATCAGAGAGAATTGTAGTCCGCTAATCCGGAATTAGAGTTTCGGATAACATGTCATTCTGATTAATAAAATGAACAAAGATTGTAGAACGAAACATTTCCATACATCTATCACGTGTGTTCATCTATCACGTGCGTTCATCTATCACGTGTGTTCATCTATCACGTGCGTTCATCTATCACGTTCATCACGTGCAATAAGCGTATCACGTGTTCACTAATAATGTTTCACGCGAATGACTACTTTTGTTGAAACTATTTTATTTATTTGTATTCTATATATACTCAACATTTGTGAGATTTTATAATTTACAAGTATTTAAATACATAATGTACTTATTCACCTATATTCATATATATATATATATATATATATATAATATGTTGTGTATAATACTTATAAAAGTTGTAATTAATGTTGATAACCTGAAGATTGATGTGCACTATTTCATGTAGCTTACGTGAATGTGTACAATGTATACTATGATAGTAGTGGTGAGTTATAGTTACATTGAATGTTTGTTATTGAATGTTTGTAAACATTATTAGATTTATGGTAATATATGGTTTATGATAAGTTTGATGATATGGTTGATGATATAACTGATGATATAACTGGAGATATGGCTGGAGATATGGCTGGAGATATAACTGGAGATATGGCTGGAGATATGGCTGGAGATATAACTAGGGGCTCGTGCTACGGACTCTTATTGCTTGTTATTGTCAATAACTTATTGATCATTGTGTTCAATACGCCTTGCAAATATGTTTAAAACGTAATTCACATTTGTGAAAACTAAACTATTACAAATATTCTAACGTATACTTTACAAACCCTTTAGGGTATAGCTTGGGGTATACAGGTATAGATATATAGATATATAGGTATGGGTATAGCGTTTAAACCCACCGATATACAGTACACAGTACATACACACAGATGTATTCACCTGCAGTAGGCTCTCTAAACCTCAAGCTTCACTTCACTATAGAGTAATACATATAAGTCTCTCTATAACAGCCGTCAACAAACTGCCTCATCAATGTATCAGATCCTCCTTGCAATAACGCGTGACACACTCATACCGCTCTACTAAGAAAACTATGTAAACAAATACATTTTATTAAATAATATAGCATTTGGATATTATATGTATTTTATATCAATATTTTATAATATCATATTACAAATTGATTATATTATAATAAAGTATTGCGTAATATACACCTCATACACATGTGACTATAGTAATTACTGTGTTTATAACATTGTACATATGTATGTGTAATGGGTAGTTGATCAAAGTTAATAAATAGTTAATAGTAATACATATTAATACAAAGTAAGAGCTAAATATGTTATTATGTTATATCACTAATGATTAGCAAATAGTTAAAGTTGATATAGGAACACCTAACTACAGGTGATATGCTTAGTAGGTAGTATGTGTGGCATATATGTGATATAACAAACAGGTATTACATAATACTCGCTAATTACTAATGACGTAATGTAAGTTATATACGAGTTAGTTAACAGACATATGATGTAACATTTACTATCTGAGTCATGTGTTTGTGTATTGATAATGTGACGTAACTATTGATGTAATAAACGATGAGATCATCTTATTTACAACATTTCATACTTGTACTACCTACACGTTATTTGTAATGCCATGCTTGCGGCCATTATGTCTAATTGACTATTTGTGTTTGTCCTTCTATTGTTTTCTTTCTTTGTTCTAATTACAATACTAAAAGTTGCCCATCCTAAGTAGATAACGTTATTAGTGATGAAGTGATTGCAATATGTCAAGGTTATACTTCACAGATGTCAGCGAGTAGAAATAGGCTCAAGGTTATATACATGACAATGAGAATTGTTATTATATAACATATAACTATGAGAAACATATATGTGTGTATAGCTATATAGAGATAATGGTATACATGTAATAAAGTTAAATCAATAATAATATGAATTACATATTGAAAGCCGACAACTACATCCCCCACTTACATCGTAGTGTGAGGCTATGTCGTAGTGTGAGGGTAGTTCGTAGTGTGAGGCTATGTCGTAGTGTGAGGGTAGTTCGTAGTGTGAGGGTAGTTCGTAGTGTGAGGCTATGTCGTAGTGTGAGGGTAGTTCGTAGTGTGAGGCTATGTCGTAGTGTGAGGCTACGTCGTAGTGTGAGGCTATGTCGTAGTGTGAGGGTAGTTCGTAGTGTGAGGCTATGTCGTAATATGTATATCCGCATTAGTGTGGCATTTCAAGTCGATGTTTGTTTACTTAACACGTCACGTGATATTGACATTATAAAAACACACTTATGATTATTATGATGTCGATTAGTAAACAGTAATAACAATGCGTTATTGTTATTGTTCTGAGTGCGGGAATGCGTTACACGTAGGTGTGACATGTGACACATGGTTGACACTTGGCAGTCCTGTTAAATTCCACAGGTAACATTGCTTACATGCCATGTAGTGTTGTTGTCGTGTTGTTGTCGTGTACATCATGATGTATGTGATGTGTGTGTGTGTGTGTGTTGGTGTATATGTGAGTGTGTGTGTAATTATATATATATATATATATTTTGTATATATTATATTTGAACTGCCTGTGTGGCTCAGTGGTTAAGGCGTCAGACACACAAGCAGTAGGACACGGGTTCGACCCTCGTCCGGACCATTAATTAATTTTATAAAATGGGTCTTAAAATATTATTTAGAAGTGATCTTATATAATTGTGTATAAATAAATGATCGGCTCTTGTTAAAACCATTGATACCTTAACATGAGAGCGGCTTCGAAGGGACATTAGAGCCATATATGGTTATAAGTGAAAACTTCATCTAAGTTCCTGGATGGGATGAAAGGACTCCACCAAATAAAAATAACAACAATATATATATGTATATATGTATATATGTGTGTAATTATTTATATTAATACTCGCATAAGTATTATGTTCCCCTTTTGAAGAGTTCGTTATTGGAATAAGTAATAATTCATTAATGAAGTATATATATATATATAAACACATAGGTATGTATACATATATAATAGGTATACATATATATATATGTATAATATGAGAATACAATGAATTCACGCGAATACCGAATAAGGTATTCAATTCTACGGCCTATTGTATTATACTACAATATGAACAATGAGGATATAGTGTATGAATGATGTGTATTACCTGTATTGATGAGCAGGATGGAAAGCAGCAGAACTATGCAACAAGTTCCCATAGCTTTAGTGGCGATATTAGCTATCGAGTAGTTATCGAGGCCGAAGTACACCGGATGGAGGTTACGTAACGGATTATGTAATGAGAGATCGACGAGTGATGTTACGTAATATTTAGATGTGATTTGTGTGTGCGTGTGTGTTGTTTGTTTACAATAATAGAGCAGATAAAGGTAGATGTATGCCGCTGTAGGTTATCTAGTAAAATCAACTTTATTTACCTGTAGGCGGGTAATACTGAGAAGCTAGCGAATACTGGACGCTGATTGGTTTACAGAGAATCGTCGCAGTAGGTCGCCACTGTCGTGTGTAGAGGTGGTCAACATCGTTATTGTCAATAGGTGGCAGTAGTAGTAGTGATGAGTCATAGCTGTAGCTATATTCATAGTGGATGTAGTCTGCATTTCAATAGTTGTATCATCTACATGGACGAACACTGGACCAGTGGTCAATGAATAGATACCAAGTATTATATAATATGTATTTGGTGTTGTATAATATGCATGTAAACAATAGTTAATGTGACAACTTTATATGTGTATTGTAACAAACACACATTTATATATATATATTTATATTAGCAATGCAAATTAAATCAATATTTTCATAACTAATTATTATTTTCTTTCCTATATATTTCAATAGTAGTAGTAGTAGTAGTAGTAGTAGTAGTAGTAGTAGTAGTAGTAGTAGTAGTAGTAGTAGTAGTAGTAGTAGTATTAGTAGTAGTAGTAGTAGTAGTAGTAGTAGTAGTAGTAGTAGTAGTAGTAGTAGTAGTAGTAGTAGTAGTAGTAGTAGTAGTAGTAGTAGTAGTAGTAGTAGTAGTAGTAGTAGTAGTAGTAGTAGTAGTAGTAGTAGTAGTAGTAGTAGTAGTAGTAGTAGTAGTAGTAGTAGTAGTAGTAGTAGTAGTAGTAGTAGTAGTAGTAGTAGTAGTAGTAGTAGTAGTAGTAGTAGTAGTATTAGTAGTAGTAGTAGTAGTAGTAGTAGTAGTAGTAGTAGTAGTAGTAGTAGTAGTATTAGTAATAGTAGTAGTAGTAGTAGTAGTAGTAGTAGTAGTAGTAGTAGTAGTAGTAGTAGTAGTAGTAATAGTAGTAGTAGTAGTAGTAGTAGTAGTAGTAGTAGTAGTAGTAGTAGTAGTAGTAGTAGTAGTAGTAGTAGTAGTAGTAGTAGTAGTAGTAGTAGTAGTAGTAGTAGTAGTAGTAGTAGTAGTAGTAGTAGTAGTAATAGTAGTAGTAGTAGTAGTAGTAGTATAGTAGTAGTAGCAGCAGCAGCAGCAGCAGTAGTAGTAGTAGTATATAGGTTATCATGTGCGTTGATATAACCGAAAAACGACATATTTCTATTAATAGTAACAAGTAATGAAATCTGCAATAAAATATTTTAAACGACTGTACAATTTAAATTATATTTCTAAATGTTATCTTTCTATTTCAATAGTCATGATTGACTTCCGAGAAAAGACATGCCGATAGTGTACATTATTACATAGATGAATTATTATTTGTAAACTTATTCAGCTGTTCCAGAATGTGTCTAACGTAACCAACTAATAATGCAATGATTCCAACAATGTTTTCATCACTATTAGATTGGAGAGATTAGAAAAGATTGGAGAATTCAAGAGACTGTCATGTCACACGTCTAATACTTTCATCAAATAAAGATAAACTCTAATGTTTTATTCAATATATTTTTCAGATAGGATTCTGCAGTTTAAGATATATTCTATCGCTTCTTTATTTTCTAAAACCCGCTTGATCATCTAATAGCATCTCTTTATCTAATATATTTTGATGGAATAACTCGAGGTAGAATCAAGTAATTTCATTGTTTATGTACTGCTTTTCATTTAGCTTCAATTGACACACACATTCTTTTTAAATCCAGTTATTTCTCAATTTGTATATATTTTCCTATTGTTATATCCATTAGATTTAACTAAATAGCATACTTTATGGATATTCATTTTAATGTGTTTAGTCTTTCATCACACGCACGCACACACACACACACACACACACACACACACACACACACACACACATACACACACATACACATCTAGAATATCATCAGTGATCCTCCACTGTTCACATGTACTCACAACTTGTCTAGCTATAGTATGTACACTACACTATACATGTGAACTATGCATTTCTTGATAATGCTTAAGTATCTGCATCCGATATTTACTTGACATTTGTTGCTAAATTTGTGTTTATTAACATTCGAACATCTCAACTTATTCCAAATCACCATTGCGCTCCAATGTGTTATAACAGTGGTATCACTATGTCTTTCGGTGCTTTCGTTATTTCATCTTAAATCTGTCATAGAATTGATCTATGTCTTCGTTATTAGAATATTCGTTATTAGAATCGTCGCTATAAGAACTTCGTTATTATAATCAGTGTTGTGCATACATGTTAATGTTCATATACAAGGCTGCAACATTGTTTTTGTATTCTACTAGAAACGGATATAAATAATGTTTAATTCTAAAAGATAGGAAAGTTCCTAATTTTAAATACTATATCCTATTTATGTTTAATATATTCAAAATCTATTAAAATGATAACGTTATATTTATCCAATTAAATACAACAATTATTAATATATTTTGTTATGAATTTATAACAAATTGAAATCTAGTTACTGATATAAATACAGTTTCCATTTCAATATATGTTATTAAAATAATATACATACCATTGAAATAAATTAAATAAATGGAGTAATAAATATAATAATAACTATATTTAAGTATATAGTATAAATAATAACTTAAGATAAACGGAAATATTCGCGTTATTAATGTTGATTACGTAATGTTCATCATACGTCAGACTTACGACATAGTTTTACTACATGTAATATATTGTTTTAAAAGCTTTTATAATTAATTATAATTATTAATAATTGCATATTAATATATTTTGCACAAAAACATACCAACATATTTTCCAATATATGTTATATGGTTATACTAAACAGATAGGATAAATTCACATATACAGACTGTATAATACAGTTTATGATATATACATCAATACATATTTGTTATCTACATAATATTTATATCATCAAAATCCATTAAAAACTCGAACATTTGAAACTAAATCAAAACAATGAAAAACTTTCGCATTCTACTAACCATTCTACTTACCATTCTACTTACCAGATAGAGTTGATACGTGTTTGGATGAGGAAATGTAGATATATAACTTTAGTTATCTTATTTTTTAGCAGAAGAAGTATTTGATAATAACATATATGTTTAAATATACCATATATTAAACATTATAAATCAAATATTATTGATATAATAGTATTATTTATCTTATACTATGATTAAACAGATGGTGATGATGGTGATGATAATGATGATGGTGATGATAGTGATGATGGTAATGATAGTGATGGTGATGATGATGATGGTGATGGTGATGATGATTATGATGTTGATGATGATTATGATGATGGTGATGTTGATGATGATAGTGATGATAGTTACTTATATTATTAGGTAAACATAATAATCTTTCAAATTTATCTCATGCATGAATAAGTAAAAAGTAAATAAACAGTATAATAAAGAAGCAATACTAAACAAATACTAACACATTAGAGATGTAGTAATAGCGGTAAAAGAGTTCAGGTAGTAACTATGGGTATCAGTTGATCACAGTTAACATTAATGAGAACATATATATTCTACAGAATGAAGTGGGTGAGGTGTTCCAGAAAGTTCCGGATATATCCGGTATACTTAAAGTTACTTAGATATAAAATCTGTTATGAAAGACGTTTAATGTCAAGACCGATAGATATAAATTGGGGTTATTGGGGTAACGATGAAAAGGGAGGAACATATGTCTAATAATAGTATCGGTATTTCACTGAGGTTAATGATATTGTGTGTGTGTGTTGGAGATCTTACGAGGTGCGATCTTAATGTTAGAGAGACGACATCGTGTGTGTGTATTTACGTATATTGGCGATACACATGTCTAGGATTATAGTTGGTAGCCTGAGGTAGTAGCCTGAGGTAGTAGCCTGAGGCTACTATAGTAGCCTGAGGTATTGAGGGAGATGAAGTTATATACAGATATTATGTAATACGCAACCAGGACGAGTATAATATGACGAATCAGTGTTAATAGTTAAAACGGTTATCTTATTAAGTAGGGGGTACATTGAAGATTAGCACCTCTAATTAGGTCAGATTGTGCTTGTAAATGGAAATTATAGGGAAGAATGAAAAAATCTAAATATCATTTGCAAATATATGGTAGTTAACATTATGGACTCTACGATTTCAGCATTAAAATTAACTAACTAAATAGTTGAACCAATAACTACATTTGGTTCTTTACTAATTGGGGAGATGAGAGCGATTTAAAACTGAAAGTAAATATACCGGAAGTAAATGAATCATGCATCATAATAAGGAATGTAGGATTAATAAACAAGAAATCTATTGTGATAACATGAAAGTAGGCGATTATAGCGATGTGATGTTATTCTTTATTTCATGATAACAGATTCGTAATCAGATAGACAAGGATTTATTAATATGAATAATATATTGTTGTTAATGGGATATAGGAGATACAAGAGATACATGAGAGGTGGGCGTGTTATACATGAGATAAGGAGAGGTGGGCGTGTTATACGTGAGATAAGGAGATTTGGGCGTGTTATACATGAGATAAGGAGAGGTGGGCGTGTTATACATGAGATAAGGAGAGGTGGGCGTGTTATACATGAGATAAGGAGAGGTGGGCGTGTTATACATGAGATAAGGAGAGGTGGGCGTGTTATACATGAGATAAGGAGAGGTGGGCGTGTTATACATGAGATAAGGAGAGGTGGACGTGTTATACATGAGATAAGGAGAGGTGGGCGTGTTATACATGAGATAAGGAGAGGTGGGCGTGTTATACATGAGATAAGGAGAGGTGGGCGTGTTATACATGAGATAAGGAGAGGTGGGCGTGTTATACATCACATAATTGTATCAATTACTCATGTTTTATTGGTGCAGTTATTTACACACACATATGATATTACCTATATGATTATACGTATTTTATTCAAATATATCTAAATAAATCATACGGGTATTTCTACACCAAATCAGACATTATCATTTACAAGTACCTAAGGTCCAAAGTATTTAAGTAATACAGTAGAGTATTGTAATAATCGATAATTTGGGTTCGGATAACTATTGTATCCGGAACACACACGAATATTGTGTACCACGTGGCAAGTACCCCTCGTGTGTACCCCTCGTGTACCTTATAAGGCAAGGTCGTATGTACTAGCTATTATCGCTAAAGAACACGACTCGTCAATTATATAGGTAAATATATCAAGGTTGTGCATCTTTACACACTTTAATATATACAATATATATATATATATATATATATATATACATATATTATATATATATACATATATTATATATATATACATATATTACATATTTTATATATACACGAATATCTGAATAATATTCATCAATATCACTAGAGTTTACTGTCAAGTGATTGATACACACACACGTACACACACACGTACACACACACGTACACACACACGTACACACATAAACCTATGAGAGGGCAGAGACAATGGGTGACCGGCTTATAGTAAAATAGATTATATAATAAATATATCAATAGCGTATCACAGTGAAGCATAACTAATAGGTATGTGTGTGCTGATGTGTAGACTACGCATTGTAGGTGTACGATGTGCATACACTGTATGACGACGTACGTGAGACATGTATCATAGCCACTACAGTAAGACCCCTACAGTAAGACCCAAAGATATATCAAGGATATATATAGGAACGTAGATCAAGTTTTATCTTATAACTATATAGTTCTAATGTCCCTTCGAAGCTTATTCGCATGTTAAGGAATCCATGGTTTTAACCTCGATCCTTTATATATACACATGTGTTTATTACACATTTCAATAAGATAACTTTTAAATATTATTTGTTACCAATTGTGTTGGTCCGGATGAGGCTTGAACCCGCTTCCTACTGCTCGTGTATATAATGCCTTAGACACCTGAGACACACAGGCAGTTATACATGTGTGTGTGTATTCTATGGAACTTAGAGATATCATAGTTTAATGCTGAGGAGATGTTTATTTCGGAGATTATAGTTACATTTGTAACTAGTGAAATGATACAAGAACAAGTAGAATCCCCCACAGGATAAAAGGTAATTAGAGAATAAGTAGAATCGTCCCAGTCTAAAAGGGATCCATACTCTGAAAGTGTATACACTGTTTCGTGTCGTTAATGAAATACCAGTATATGTCTTTTATATAATGAATACATTATTATTTTTAACATAGAATTTGGCTTAATATATTTTATTTTTTATTTAAATCATTATTTTAATTAAATTAAATTAATATTACTTTTATATTTTATATTAATATTTTTATTTTTTATTATTTCATTATTTATTTTTATTTGTATATTTACTTTAATTGTTGATTGTTCTTGTTAGGTTACTCTACTTCATTCGTCAAAGTTAATGTTCAACTCTAAGTTTATTATTACCATTTTTATTATTATTATTATTATTATTATTATTATTATTATTATTATTATTATTATTATTATTATTATTATTATTATTATTATTATTATTATTATTATTATTATTATTATTATTATTATTATTATTATTATTATTATTATTATTATTATTATTATTATTATTATTATTATTATTATTATTATTATTATTATTATTATTGATTGATTGATAATTTATTTAAGCAAATACATAGCCGAAAATATAATCGAAAGTATAAAGTATAAATATTTGCTAACGATAACATACGTTATAGAAATAAACGAAGAATAATACGAAATTAAAAAATTAAAGAAATTAAAACGTTTTACAGTTACCGTAAAGTTAATTATTATTATATTATATTATATTTCATATATATATATATAAATATATAAGTAGAAAAAAAAAGAAAAAAGTGTTACTTTTGTATTGTATTGTCCGGGTCGACAGTTATTTATAACATGTACGAGTCTATGACTTCTCGAGGGCTCCATTTTTGTATCCGCTATTTGTATTGTATTCAATAAATAAATATTATTATATATATATATATATATATATATAATGTGCGTATATGTATATAAGTGCGTCGCACATTATGTGTATGACCATACGAATGTCGACATAGCGATCGTAGCTGACATTTCCACCTCTGCCATATACGGTCGCGCACGCGTTCTACTACTTCGATCTGATAGCATAATTAATTGATTTAGAGCCGTATTATCGCTCAAGTTGACTTTGTGTACACGAGTATATCGGTCATGTGATGCGTATCTTTGACACGAGGTAGGTATTTCGTTTGTTTACAAGTGCTCACGCTAGGGCAGATGATAATACTAGTCAGGATTGTATACAACAATAGAGAAATCACTGTAAAGGTATACATATTAATCTACAAAATGTATATTTAGACGTTAACAATGTAGCATATGTGCTAGATATCAATATACGGTATTGTAATAGCTATTATTAATAATACCTCATACGTCGAGGTTTGTGGGAGGTCTTGTTGTTATATACAAACTAACAATAAAGTTAACATTCTTAATACCGTTCTATTTATAAAATAGTTCATGATATTTGTATACTGAATTTATATTATATAGTAATAATTATTTAATAATATTAATGTAATTAGGGGAAAATAACCTAATAAGGACACTCTCGGTATCTCAGAAACCATAAATCCTACAAAAAATGAGTAATTAATAAAATATTCATAATTATATAAATAGTCTAAAAAAGTATTGTTTATTTTTTAATTATTCAAAATATTACTGATATATCCAATAAACTGGAAAATGAATGATACAAATGGAATATAAAGAATATACAAATGTATCGATATAAAATATAACACTATATTATTAAAAAATAAAGCATTCTAAATTATATATATAATTTCTATATTTGTTATAAAATATTCATTAAGTTATAAGCATATATCTAGAGGTCATATAAGTCCCTAATACGGACACTCTATATGTCTTAATACGGACACCCTATAACCAATCAGCGCGCAGAGTATGAACTATTCTGATATTCATGAAAATCGTGTGCGTTATAATATTAATACCACCAATAAAGCTAAATATAATTTGTTTATTATTTAGATACTTAAATTGTATTATTAATTAAAAAATAATAAAAATATATAAATTATTAACTAATTAAATTAGAATAAATTGTTAATAAAATTAATTATAGATAATGTAATTGTAATATGTCGGATTGATTCATCAATAATATATAGTTTATCTAGTGGTATATAGGGTATCCGTATTATAACACAGGGTGTCCGTATTCGGACATAGGTACCGAATACGGACAACCTCGTTATCTATGCAATTAAAATATTAAATACAATTTTAAAATCACAATAATATCTATAATCATATAATATTAATATATTGTAATTTCTGAATACAAATAAAGAGTCCTAAAATGTTAAGACCGTGTATTGTTAAAGTGTCCGTATTAGGTTACTTTCCCTATAATTTAGATGCAAATATATAAATGTGATAATTATAATTAAAACTTGTAATAGTAATAAAGTTAATTAGTTACTAATTTGATAAGTTTGTGTAATAGCAATTTTAATAGGGTAGTCGTGTTTTTATATCGTTATACTAACGGAGTGGGTTGGGTTTTGCGTTGTGTTTGGGTTTAGCTATACAGTTCGTAGACCCCGACGTTGTTATGGTTATGTTCTCCTCGCCTATCGAATAGGTCAGTTGTCGTGTCCTCGATGCAGACACACGACCTGCCTATTGTTAGCAACACCAAATTGACAAGTCGCATTCGCTGTATTCCGTTACCTAATTCATATAGATATTGGTTGGGTTTGGGTTTGGGTTTGGGTGTGGGTTTTGGTTTGGGTTTGGGTTTTTGTTTGGGTTTGGGTTTGGGTTTATAATCAGATTATCAAATTAAATAAAATATTGTACATCTATAGTTACTGTTCGTAAAGAAATCCTTTGACTCCATTATTCACGATCTATTAGTAATAAAGTTAGAGAAATATGTATTTAGAGAACTTGCTTTAAAATTATTAATATCATTTCTTAATAATATAAATAAATTTGTAACATTCAATAATTTTAAATCCCTAATAAAGAATATTAAGTTTGGTGTCCTTCAAGGATATGTCTTCACACCCTTATTATTTATAATATTTGTAAATGGAAAATTCTATAAATAAAACTTTAATGATTAAAATATCGTGATATATGGCTATCATTAAATAAATTGACAATTAATGTAGGCAAAATTAACTATTTAATATTTAATAATAATATAGATAAATTATATATTATATTAAATAAATACTAGGTAATTATTAATAATATTTAATAATCCTACTGTAATTATTCACAAAAATGCAATCAAACTCCTTGATGTAATAATTGATTCGAACGTGAATTGGAAACTACACACTAATATGGTAAAATCTAAACTTCATTATGGATTATCAATTCTAAGAAAACTAAATACAATATTACCTATCCATATTGTAAATAGAATTAATTACTCTGTATTTCATTGCCATCTTATTTATTGTTATCATATTTGGGGGAATAACTATGATTCAACATAAAAACATATAAATATATAGCTCAAAACAAAGCTATAAGAATATTATATCGACAAAAAATAGAACCAATATAGATAGAGCAGCACATTTTAACTTTTAAAGAATTGATATTTTATAACGCCCATAAAATTATGTTTAGGATTAGGAATTATCAAATTTCACCAATAATTATAAATCCGTTTAAATTACAACACTCATAATTACAACACTCTTATAATATGCGGAATAAAAATAAATTCAAAATATCTTTAATTAAATACCAACGCATACACAATAATATAACGTATTATGGACCCATTTGCTGGAATAATCTACCAATACACATACAATCATATGATAGTCCAGTCATACTTTACAAATTATGTTCAAAAATGAAGTATTTAATATCATGTAATCTCTGTTATAAATTCATCGCTTTTATAATATTATTATTATTTTGTTTATTTTATGTACATAAGTAATACTATTATGTTCACTATTATTATTATTAATGTGTATATTCGATATTAATATTCTTGTATTACACCAATATCGTTATTATATGTTCTTATTTTATCATCAATATTTGATATGTTATTATAAGGATATTCTTAATATAAGCTATTTATAGATTTTGAATATCCTTTCGTCTATTAAGATATGATTAATTCGATATTCAGGTAAAGATATTCGTATTCATATTCATTAATTCAAATATATGTAATATATGGAAAATTGGAAATAATTTGTATTGTAATAAATTGTTTGTATTATTTATAATAATGATTATAATTGGTTATATTGAGAGATGAGATATATTGATTATAAAATTCTATCACATATTTAATTATATATAATCTTTATATAATAAATAGTTTAAGATAAAATATGCAATGATAATAATTTTCATTTTTAAATAAATAAATAATAAGAAATAATTATACTTTGCAAAATAGATTTGAAAATTATAATTTTGATTATAAATTAAAGTATACTCTAATTTTTAAAATGATATATTCCGAATAAAACCGTATATATTGTATGTATACGTATATATTATAGTTATATAGTTTTAAGTAGTTAAATTGTCTAAAAAATATACTTATAATTTAAATAAGATTAATAAAATAAAAAGCTAAAAATAAGTTATTTTGGCCTTTTAAAAATTCTGATCTTAAAAACTACTTACATATTTGAAATCAGTGTGTAAAAGTAGTCTAGAATCAGTTAACAGAACCCACACTTCAGATAATTTGTGTTCAAGTGTCGACCAGTGTAATGTATGTATATAGCATTCATATCTAACAATAAACATACTTTAAACGATCATACGACAAGAAATATATATTGAAAAATGAAATTAAAAAAAAATATTGTAATGTAAACAGATTTGGTCTTTATTATAACTGTATCAAAACAATACATTTTCATTATTTGTAATAGTAGGTAATAATTGTAATACCTACTAACCGTCATCTATATATATTATGTATCAACTTTGAAACTGTTATAAAGAGTAGTCTATTCAACTATTCAGGCTGTGGAATCTATCAAACATAGTGTAAACAACTTTACGAAATATAAGCTTCTAAAGTTATATGTGTACTAAATTGTATATAATATGTATTAAATTGTGTATATAGTACATTTATAATATACCAATAAGGTACTTGTGGTTAAATGTGAATGATATAGTGAATAATATATAAATATTAAAGTAAAATAATTATTGATATACAATTAAAACGAAGGTGTATATGTATTGGTTACCATTTCTCTACTTTCTCATACCAAAACTTACAACCTTGGTTCATATTTAACAAACGCTTCTCCTGTCGCATACTATGTATTGTTCATTCCTCGATATACTCTTCAAATTTCCCCTCCTATATTTCTGCTTCTCTAGTACAAAAATCTTTCCTTCCATCTTTCAGAAACCATGAATCTCATCTTCTATCTACCCCTATTCTCGATCCTTCAACAATGCATAATCGGACCTTGCGTTATATTGATCCTAAGCTATGGAATTCACCCCCACCCTCTATTAGATCCATAGAAACCCATAACACATTCAATAAATATATCAAACGACAAATCTCAGGTGGGCCTGTAATACTTATATTGTTTGTGATTATTATTTTATTTATTAATTTACTTCCGGATTATTCTATTTTATTTTATTATTTTAAATGGTATTTATTGTATTACCTATTGTATTATTTGTATTTATATATATAAACTTTTAAGAGATCATTTATGATTTATGTCAGTGTCTAAATAAAGTTTCGTTTTAAGTCAAAGTGCCCCATTAAATAAAAGTGATGTAATGTTTAGTACTATGCAATTATTATTTATATGTAATATTCAATAATTTGTGTATAACTTGTTATATATTATTTGTTAATAGTGTACTATATACTTAATGTATATATGTAATGCCTATATGTAATGTCTCTATTTTATTACATTACTTCACAATATGTATACCTATGTGAATTATGCATTTTAATGATATTATAACTTTATAATATTACTCCTTACATATTATCGTGAATTGCCTTGCGTATTATACTTGCACTGTACTGATTCTACGGATTCCAGCTATGCTTGAACTATTGTTAGCTTATGCTACATGTATGTGTGTGCTATGTGTAGTGCTATGTGTAGTGCTATGTGTAGTGCTATGTGTAGTGCTATGTGTAGTGCTATGTGTAGTGCTATGTGTAGTGCTATGTGTAGTGCTATGTGTAGTGCTATGTGTAGTGCTATGTGTAGTGCTATGTGTAGTGCTATGTGTAGTGCTATGTGTAGTGCTATGTGTAGTGCTATGTGTAGTGCTATGTGTAGTGCTATGTGTAGTGCTATGTGTAGGCGCGGTGTTGCATCACGATGTTCCCTAGACGAACATAATTCTGATCGCAGAACTTCTACTGCGGAATTAACTCGCTAATTAAACATCAACTATTTCTATAGAATATATGTTATAACATCAATAATATGCTTCGCCGCATTCACGATAGTAATTAAAACTCATTTATTATCTTTAGATTTTGTTAGATTACCGATAAATATATTTGTATTTGAGGATTCTGTAAACTGGAATAAAATACAAAATAATAACTATATACATATATGTATACAATACTGTACGTTGAAGGTCATTCAATTAACTTTGTTTGGTGAATTCGCTGGGGAAATGAGAGACGCTAAGCGTTAAGCGTTCTATATTTCTACATATTATAAAGTATAAATATATACTCCTCGATAGTTTTAGATCACCTCATCTCATTAGATCACTTCACCTCAGAGTGGTCAGATTCAAACAAGAGAACGACCTCCACCATAGTACGGCCAGTACCTAGTCTCGCAGCACTCGGTTGGCTTACGATCAATTTGAGATAAATTTATCTCAAAGTGATCGTAACATTATTAATAATGTCATTATTGCTAAATAGCTAAATACACTACATATAAGTCTCCCAATAATGGTGGTCGAAAGTCATTCCTAGGTTTAAAGATTATAATGTGTGGGCTAGGTATTCCCTGTCATCGTTATTATCTCACGGTAAAGCTAACTGGATCATACGTCTATACTGACACCTTCACTATGACTTAGTGTCCAACACACTGACTCCACCCCGTGAAGGTTAGTAGTAGGGTGTTTCTTCCATCGTAATGGAATAATAAAGTTCCCTTGTTCCCTTGTTCCCTTTAACATAACCACGTGACTAGTATAAACAATCGTCAGAACTAAGGGTTTCCTACGAAGGGTTCTCTCTGATGTGATGCCACCGACATGATGATCGTACCGTATCACACCCACACTCCCACACAGTGTGGCACACACCCACACAGTGTGGCCCGGCTTCGCCCGTGATCGATCGTAAGGTTCACTTAATGATGTAATACACTCGGGAAGTGATGCAGCTAAAAAAACCACCAATATTAAAACTTAATCCAATCTAACCACAACAGTGAAAATAAGGTTAACTTGGTGATGTAATGCAGCTAAAAAAAACCTGCCAATATTAAAACATAACCCAACCTAACCACAACAGTGAAAATATACTTGTATAGGCTCACTCGGGAAGTAATGCAGCTAAAAAAAACCTACAAAAATTAAAAATTAACCCAACCTAACTACAACTGTGAAAATAACAATATAAATAAATATGCTTTTATAGGCTCACTTGGGATGTAATGCAGCTTAAAAATTTTTTTGTAGGTTAATCTACACAAATTAAAACTTAACCCAACCTAATTGTTTTATCGAATATACTTAATGATCTAAACCTTACATAACATATACATGAACCGACACATAACAAAGGCAATACGCTTGACCTTATTATCACTAGGAACAATTTAACTAATATTTCAACACAAATAGGTCCCAAAATAACAGATCATAATATCATTAACATATATCTTAAGTACACTAAATCTTCAGCTAAAAAAGAAACTATTACTTACCGAAACCTAAAAAACATTAACAATGAAAACTATATTAATGACCTAAAAAACTGATTATACTTGACTATAATAATACTGATATTGCTACTCAAAAAATACATCAACACTTAGAATACTTACTTGAAATACATGCCCCAATTAAAACTATTAAAGTTCAACAAAGATGTCTTAATCCATGGTGGACACCTGAACTATCTGATCTACATCGATTACTCAGAAAAATCGAAATAGTTTGGAGAAAAGATAAAAATATCTGTAACAGAAACCTATATAATTATCATAAAAAATATTACTTTAATGAAATAAAATTATCTAAATCACTATATTATCACAATATAATTGATACTCAGAAACATGACATGAAACTTCTCTATAAAACACTTTTAAAAAAGAAGACAAAATCAAACTATAACATTGATTCTGATAAATTTGCTTCTTTTTTCATTAATAAAATAAAAGCTATTTATGACGATATAGAACTCCTCACTTCCAACCATAACAGATATAATTACCTTAACGGACTAACTACACATTCTATTACATCAAATCCAATATCTATTATTTCTCCTGAATATATTGAAACAATAATAAAATCATCACATTTTAAAACATGTATTTACATTGACAACATTACATTGTGCCAACTGAAAAAAAACATTAATTATTTTTGCCTTACATACTCGGAACTTATCAATAAATGCATAGAACAGTCACATTTTCCAATATTGATAAAACATACAATCATTACACCAATACTGAAAAACTCATCACTTGACAAAACACTTACTAAACACTACAGACCAATATACAATCTATCTTTTCTATCTAAAATTATAGAAAAAATAATAGCAAACCACCTTACCAACCATATAACGAATAATAACTTAGATAATCCAAGAAAAACTGCATATAAACGAAAACACAATACTGAGACTTTACTATTATACCTTACTAAATATATATCTTATAATATCCATATCAACAAATACGTAATACCTATACAACTCGATCTAACAGCTGCATTTGATACTATAAACCATATGATACTTTATAAAAAACTAAAATCCATCGGAATTCACCAATCAATAATACAACTAATACGGTCATACATAACAGGAAGAACTTTTAATATAAAATCCAATAAACAAGTCAATACATATAACTGTCCTGAAATAGGAGTTCCTCAAGGAAGTGTTCTCGGACCTCTGCTCTTTAATATTTATAGATCCGACATTAATTCCATAATAAATTCACATGATATTAATTACCACATGTATGCAGATTATACACAACTATACACATCAACTACTTTCAATAACCTAAACGAAACTTTAACTAAAATATATAAATTAACTACTGAACTTGAAATATATTTTAACAACAATTATTTAAAATTTAATAAACTGAAAACAGATTGTATTATACTTCATAGCAAACGACTAATCCCACTCCCACTCACACATATTAATATAGCTAATACTGAAATAGAAATAAAAACTAATATAACTACCTTAGGTGTTATACTTGATAAACACCTAACGCTAAATACACAAATCTCATATATAGTTAAACAATGCAATAATAAACTATATCAATTAAAACAAATAAAACACCTTCTGAATCAATCATCCCTCAAAATATTAACCCCGCTTATATAATATTAAAACTTGATTATTGTAACTCCATACTTACTGATATACCTAAATTTCAAGAAAGGCGACTTAACAAAATAATAAACCAAACATGCAGAGTCATTTTTAAACTACCTAAACGAACACACACCATAGACTACAGAAAAAAAACTAAATTGGCTTAAATTTAAACAAAGATTCACCTATAAAACCCTAACTATTATACATACTGCCATATATAACAATCTTCCTAAATACATTAGACACTCTATTAAACTTAAATAAATAGCTAAATTAAGATCATCAAATAGTACCCTCCTGAAACATAATCCATCGACTAACTACTCATCATTATGGAATAAACTCCCCAAAACTATTACTAATGAGAAACTAACAACTACATTTAAAACAAAACTACACAGACACTTACTTGAAATTAACTAACTTTATTTAGTAAATTTACATACTGATTAACTTTATTACATACTTACTATCCACCCACACCTACTTTACTGCATTTATTATAATTTATTTAAATTATGTATGTCGCCATAACATTAATATTATATATATATATATATATATATCACATCCGAAAATTTTTTTGAAAATTGGATTTTTGTGAATAAATCAATTTACTACTACTACTACTACTACACACCCACACAGTGTGGCACACACCCACACACACTATGGTGATGCATAGCCTAAGTATTCCATCACCCTGACTATCATTAAGATAGTAACTTAATCACCTTCTCTGTTCAGTCATTTCACCCCCCCCCCCCTCGTAGTAAACAAGGTTAGCGGCCTTTCCAGCAGCCATCGGTGAAGGTCAATGTATCTAGGTCAAGGTTATATGTGTACACGGGTATAAGTTAACTTAATGTAGAAAACACATAATAAACACATACCTAATAAGAACATACCTAATCGAATGTTATCATATTATCTAAAGCTGGATAGATTAGATTCTTAGCGATACCTTCATATCATTTGGCTATATATAGCTATATATTAGGCTATATATACAACTAAACGCTATCCTTACCTACACACAAGTATACAGATATACCATTAGCTTGTATCATAGAGCTAAATAGAACATTTCTCTTTAGCTCTATGGCTTGTATAATAACCCTGCTGTATAATAACAATGCTAGTTTGAACTCTGACATGTCTATACACGCATGCGCAAGAGTGCGGCTGTCACTAGTAGTACAATAGGTGCACACGTATGCGTGCGTTCATATCGTTAGGGACGCTATGAGTTAAGCCCCTCCCACTTTCCGAAGTTAAGCCCCGCCCCTGTGGCAATGGTCATTAGTAATAAAGCTTACAGAGGACACGCGCTCTACGTACACTGTTCACTGTGTAGATAACTGACGCAATACAATCCAGTAGTACGTATAGCTTATGTTCATGTCGACAAGTTAACGGAATACTACTCTACAATTAGACAATAATAGTATTAGATAATAATAGATAAGAGTATTAAATAATAATATATAAGAATATTAGATAATAATATATAATAGTATTAAATAATAATAAATAAGTTACATAGAAAAATAGTAATACTCAGTTAAACAATGGAATCACTATTTCGAATGACAGGTTTGTATCATAGTTATTGTGATTGTGTTACCTTCCTACTGGGATACTTACTTAGTCAATTATGACATATTATATACTATTATAATAGTACATGTATCATTGTTACAAACACGTATACATGAATATATATATATCTATATATATATATATAATTCTATGTGGTGTTAATATAATTATATATTTATTTTACGTCTATTTTGTCCTTTCCTATTGAAAATCTATATTTATTTATCGGTCACGCCTGAGTGATTCTACTCTAGAAATGACTCATCATTAATTGGTCGGCGGATTTGATGTTGCTCGTAAATAAATAATAGAAACACCGCGTTCGTGCGTATACAGGTCAATATAGCGTATTGATATGCACGTACATGTACAGGGTACGGGGTATGGAGTAACGTAGCTACAGCTATACATGTAATACATGTAGAATATATTATAGGAATATATTCTAGATATATATATATATAAATATATAATCTGTAAAGCATAAAATCATATTATATTTTATTATGGGTCATATCTATTGATTATAGTTTTCATTTAGTGGCAATGCACGTAGCGGTGTCTTTTTATCGATATATATATATATATATATATATATATATATATATTCTTCGATCATTATTTTATCATTTTATTATTTCACATAATGGGTTTTTAAATTAAGCACTATTATTAAAACATATTTTATTGTAAATATTGAATTACTTAGGAGTTTTACAAATGTTTAATAATAATATAACGGTATCTTGATTAAATGAAAACGATAGATGTTTATAGGCGTCAAGTCGATATAATAAAATAAATAAATAAATAAAACACGAATAATAATATATTTTAAAACAATACATTATACTGATAACATATATGAATATAGTCGACATTTGAAAGTAATAAAATATGATATGGTCGGTAAGTCATCGGGAAGACTGTTACAGTACTTCGGAGCAGCAATAGTGAAAGCAGCATCTGCATACATAGATGATACAAACGGCACATAGAGTTTCATCAGCTCACATTTACGACTTGGACGCGTAATTACTCGAATTCTGACTCTCTTTAATAGGTATTCCAAAACTCCCATATTTATATATCCCCTTGTGAATAAAGCAAAGAAAACGGAACTTGAGTATATATCGAAACTTCAACCACCCGAGTATCGCCATTATGTAATGGATAGATATGCTTATATCAGTACGCTTAAAATAGTATGCGAACAGCTCTACATTGTATTGAATCGAATTTTTTCATCAATTTTCAGGAATGTTAATAAAAAGCGAATTACAATATGTAAGGTTTCTAAATACTAATGAATATAATAATGATTTAGTAAATGTTAGCTTAGAACGAGCCTTTCCTATATTATACAGGAAATAATTAGCAGTATGGAAAGTATTTGATATATGTACTGAATAATCTAATGCATTATAATAGTAAAAAACCTAGAGTAGTGATGGTGTTTGAGATAGGAATTGAAGTAATTACTTCAATTCCTTAAGGAATGGATGAGTGAGAGTAATTGAAGAAAGAGATCTAGAAAGTATAATACTATCAGTTTTAGTAATATGAAAGAGAAATCAGGAAATCCAATAGATGAAATCATTAATACAGTTAGCAATTGAACGTTGAATTATGTCAATTTCAGAACCAGGTGTAAAAAAAGTATAAATTTGTAAATCATAAGCAAAGAGGTGATAATGAATATATGGGTATTTAAAAAAATCAAATTAATGGGTAGAATATATAAAATAACAATAATCGGACCCAGTACTGATCTTTGAGGAATGACATTAAGTGTATAAAGTATTAAAAGCATGTATCCGATTGCACGATGCGCAATTCTCTTATAACTGTTTAGATACATTCGTACCTGGAAAAGTACGGTTAAGTCGGAAAAGCATATACTTGTGAGATAAATTGTGAGATAAATAAGATAGTGGTTTTATATGGTTGTACACTGTAAAATGTACAGTGAACACTATAGTTTACCCTATAGGGTAGCCCGTTTTTGAAAGTTATGCTATCTCGCTCACAGTAGGTCATAAATATCATAATAAACATATTTATGAAGTTTCATCAACAAATATTTAATATTGATAAAGTAAAAATACATTAAATTAATGAAGATTAAAATTTCCGTAGATCGATTTAATTTTTTTTTTTTAAATTGGAAATATTTTTTAAGGATGTTTTTATATACTACATATGCTAAAAGGCAATTTGTACTTGTACACATTTTTTCCTTTCATATATCTGTAATTTAAATTTGTTCGTTATGCATATTTCAATGTAAATTCCTATATTTTTAAAATATTATTTTGCTTTCTGAATTTTTGTAGGTTTTCAATTCTTTTTTTTAAATTATATCTAGAATGATTTAGGGGAGTTATTCTGAATTAGCTTGCACTTTTCTATGAAGGGAAATAAAAAAGTTACGGGCTATAGCCTATAGGTTACACTATAGTGTACACCATTCGTTATATAATATATATATATATATATATATATATATATATATATATATATATATATATATATTTATTTAGACTCTTTTATATATATTATATTACAATTATGAAAAATGTATCAATTATATTTTATACTTTGTTTTGGATGCTAACATGGGAATCAAATATTTGTTTTAGCTTTGTTTTATTCTTTATTTTATATTTGTTTATTGTTTATTTTAATATCCATTTTTATGTAATCTTATTGTATTTTATTCGAATGAAGATGATTAAATATGACATTACACTACTGTTAGGATATATCGAATTAAAAAAGCTAATCGCTTTCACTGATTCTCCCTAGCCATTGTCTATAAACTGAATTCATTCATATATATATATATATATATATATATATATATATATATGCATATATTTGATTAACAAATAACAAAATAATAAATCAACAACATAATTGTTTTTCTTTCTTTTTTTTCTTTGATCTATCAATCGGCTACTAGCGAGTAAGTTTTACAACTTATTAATGGCTTCCTTGAGATACTGCCATCTCAGACTTTCTCTTCTCTAATGTATTGTATTGAGTAACTTTACTTTTAAAAATATTTAAAGTTTTTGAGTTTTTTAAATCTTCTTCCAGATTATTCCATTTTAATAGTTCAATATTTAAATAAATCATTCTTATCATTTTTTTGTGATATATTATATTGTCTACTATTATTTAAGTTATATTTTACATTAAAATTAATATTATATATATTATTAATAATTTTACATTGTACATTGTACATTGTACATCATTATTGTGCATACATGTAATATATGTACATACATACATACGTAATTATATTGTGTAAGCTAATAAAAGGGAATGATTATTTTATTGAATGAAAGGGTGTATAAGCTGTATTATATATAGGAAATATTAGCTATATTATTAAGGGCCTTTTTTATATTTATTATGTTTGTAAGGTTTAGTATTTGTACAACCTAACTTGCACCTAACTTGCACCTAACTTGAACCTAACTTGCACCTAACTTGTATCTAACTTGCACCTAACTTGTACCTAACTTGAACCTAACTTGTACCTAACTTGCACCTAACTTGTACCTAACTTGTACCTAACTTGCACCTAACTTGCACCTAACGTGTACCTAACTTGAACCTAACTTGCACCTAACTTGCACCTAACGTGTACCTAACTTGTACCTAACTTGCACCTAACGTGTACCTAACTTGAACCTAACTTGCACCTAACTTGTACCTAACTTGTACCTAACTTGCACCTAACTTGCACCTAACTTGCACCTAACTTGTACCTAACGTGCACCTAACTTGCACCTAACATGCACCTAACTTGCACCTAACTTTCACCTAACTTGCACCTAACTTGTACCTAACTTGTACCTAACTTGCACCTAACTTGCACCTAACTTGTACCTAACTTGCACCTAACTTGCACCTAACTTGTACCTAACTTGCACCTAATTTGCACCTAACTTGCACCTAACTTGTACCTAACTTGTACCTAACTTATACCTAACTTATACCTAACTTGCACCTAACTTGCACCTAACTTGTACCTAACTTGCACCTAACTTGTACCTAACGTGCACCTAACTTGCACCTAACTTGCACCTAACTTGCACCTAACTTGTACCTAACGTGCACCTAACTTGCACCTAACTTGCACCTAACTTGTAACACATGACCAACAGATACTGTTCTATTGTTGACGACCTTAGCTGTAGCCGTAATGTCTGATGCAGTAACCACAGTCAACAATGACAATAACACTCCATTTCTAGGTTATATCACAACTCTTATAGATTAGCATTAGTAATTATTAGTGAATAATGAATTATAAAAGTTAACATATATATATTAAATAATATTAAATAATAATTACTGAATATTTTGCAGTGGGGATGATAATTCTACTATTGGTGCTCGTTATAATCTTTGTTGTGTTAGTGGGCCTCCTCTGTTACAGGCGTAAGTCTAGGTTTGTATGTATTTATGTGTATATGCATGCGTGTGTATGTGTGTGTATGTGTATGTGTGGGTGCACGTACATAAAATCTCTGTTTAGTCAATCTCTGACCATCAATATTGGTCAACATAACAAATATAAACTTAATATCTAAATCATTGTGATTAGAAAGTATGGGAAGACATTAACTTGTTTAACTTTAACTTACATACACCACAAGTCTGCTTAATATGAGTGTCTCGTGTGTTATCATGTATGCGATAGTCTACTATATAAGTATAGTTTATAATATAGTCAGGGCCGGCTTAAGCATACTATGGGCCCCGGGCAAAAAAAACGTATGGGCCCCATAGGAATTTCATAACATATTAAATGGGCCATTCTAGAAATAACAAATATCTATAACACTTCAATTTATTTGTATATAAATATATATATATATATATATATATATATATATATATATATATATATATATATATATATATATATATATATATATATAATATATATATGATATATAATATATAATATATATATATATAAATGATGTATTATTATTCTATTATGCGTGATCAAATTATGTAAAAATATTTATAATCTTTAAACATTTTTGTTTTTTCGTATATATTTACATGTATCGTATGAAGGAGACCCATTTTAAGATGCCTATAATATATATGGGGGTCTCCTTCACGCTATGGATGTAAATAGATATTACGGTACTCACTTACAATCATTGCAATGTAATATTTTATAATTTATAAATTTAATTTTAAGTTTAGAGAAGCTTCTCTCTCAAGTTTAATTATTTACCATTAAATATATTAGGATGAAAATGTCTACAATTGGATATATCTAGCCCATCATATATATATATATATATATATATATATATATTAATATTTGTATAGTCCATTCCTTTGAGGTGTATATCAATATGATATAATATATGTTTAATACTGAATTATCTTATATACTAATCATCTTAATTGAATAAATACCTTTACTCTGTAATGTAGTATGTTAACATATTATTTAACATATATAATATCAGATATAAATTATGTAATTTTGGGAAATCCACAAGATACTTCTCTAATAAAATCTGCTTGTGATGACTCTATTATATTCGATAATACTTTTAATAAAACATATTATATTCTTCTTTAATATAGATGTTAATATATTCTTTATTTAGTTTGGATAAATAAATTATATTTATTTGGGATAAAAGTAAATACTATTGCTACAATTGTCGAAGATTGAACGGCATTTTACCCAACCAGATTTAAGGAATGTACAGCGCAGATATGGCCCATATCATATGGGGATCCATATTGACAATGGACTATGGTATATTATGATATCGTTCATTTTATTGAATCTTCCATACATATTGCTGGATTTTTCATAACTTTGAGCTCTATAATCTATTATATTTATATTATTATTTAACAAATTCTAAGAAATCAATTTCTACATATTTACCAATGTGATAATGAATCTTAAGTTAAGATTCTTAATGTACATAAATAAATAACTATATAATAATAATACCTAACTTGGTTTATATTACGATTACTATTAACGTACAATGTACGTCATACATAGGATATATCTGGAATTGAGTACACTGATAAATAATATTATATTTTTAATTTTATATTTCTTCAATTATTAAGTTATCAGTGATAACTTATCACCTGTTCTCAAATAAGAATATCGTCATTGTGTGTATTTATATATATAAATATATAGATGAGGGTGGTGTAAATCTAAAATTCAGTTGTAAGTACTAGTTGAATAATTGCAAAAATGCCTTTAGTATTATATTTAGATTATATATATATATATATATATATATATATATATATATATATTTATAAATAATATCTGTTTCAATAAATATAAATATAATTTTTTTCTCAAATAATAGTCTGTTGAAAATGTTATGTACTGAGTTCCCTTTCATCAATAATCATAATTAAAATACTATAAAGCAGAATATTCCTATTTAAATTAAAACTATTTTATATATATATATATATTATTTACATTAACAGAATTATAATAATATATACAATATGAGAAGATACACATTTTATTAATACGAGAAGTAGATATAGTAGATATAGTAGATATAATTAATTCTTTTAAGACAAATTATTTTGAAAATATCTAATTAGTTTTAATTACTATAAAAATTATAAATCTATATAGAATAAAGTTTTTTTTTCGTAATTTATAATTAATATAATCCTTTACAAATATCAGAAATCATAGTTAAAATATATCTTAATATATATCTCGTATTTAATTTTAATATAAAGAAGTATACTTTTTTTTTTCGTAAACTAATTATAGAAATATAAATTGTTAAGAATGAACTATGGTTAATATTCCCTTAAATTGGGTAAAAAAGGTTAATACGTTTATAATAACCACTTTCTAGTTTATTAGCATATGCTCCAACATCTTCATGTACCTATTTCCACCATATCTTCGTGTAAATTTAGAAATTTTTCTAAAATTCACTTTTCAAATGGGTCTAAATGACTCATATTTAATTAATTTATTATATTATTTTTATTTATTTAATTAGAATTAATGATATATAAGAAAAATACAGTTAAGAAATTTTTTTTTTATATAAATAGTAAAAAAATGTTTCCTAAATAATTCATGGGCCCCCCAAAATGTGGGGCCCCGGGCATATGTGGTATACATATATGGTACTATAGTACTAAATAGTAATGATCAACTCATTATATTATTAGGCTAGGGGAGAAGAGAACGATAGCATTGTCTCGGATGAACTATAGATTTGAGAACAGACCTAAGACCTCACCTGCAGTTGTGGAACCAAACCACGTGATAGACGCAGAAAGGGGCGTGTCTAACGAAGATAGGGTCGAGGCTAAAGTGTGTATGTACGCTAGCATGGATGATCGTTTACTGAATAAACTGTCTAGCGCAGAAATGCGAGCGCGCCAGTCAGAAGGACGTGTCGATACCAGCGAAGGACATGAGTACACGGAAGCCAAAGAGTCTATATTCGAAGAGCATTGTTCGGAGGAATGCGATATTCTAAAAATAGAACGACCTTCGCGACCTTCACCTCCACCGGAAGCTGAACTTGATCTAGATGATGGGAGATGTTCGGTGATGGCGCTGGACCCGGATAGAAGATCTATTTCCGGTTGGACTACGTCCGGAGAAATTACTCCGATGGACCTCCCTAAGAAGTTTGAGATGACGCCCACTCCGCTAACCACGCCCCCACAGATACCGGAAGTTCGGCACAGACACCAGAGCGCTAGAGTTTTCGTGTCTCCAGAATGTAGAGAGGACATTGACCATAGCGAAGCGTCACATTCCCTAAGGAATATACGAGACTTACGACAACAATATGATTACATAACGTCATCTACTTCACAACTTCCGCCTCTAGCTCCTATTACGGCATACGGTGACGCTAGAGTGGGCGTGGCTTCATTGGAAGTTACGTCATCTGATAGAATACCGGATCTATCTTTAGATCCGGCTTGGCAGCGTGATCGGAATGTTGACCTCTCGCTGGACTTGGACGGGGTCAATCAACCGGATGATGATATCACTGATGATAAACAGAAGGTATAATGATACTATTGTGATAATTATAATAATAATAATAATAATAATAATAATCTTAATAATAATAATAACATTTTCTACTTTAAATAGTTGGAATCAAAATCAGTTAAAGAAAAAAAACACAGAAATAAGAAAAGGAAGAAAAAAGGTATTTGTGACAAGCTTTAGATAACAACTGTGTAGTAATAATACCGTATCATTGATACGACTAAGTATTGTGTATCTAGTTTCTATAGCGTAGGACCTACGCCGTATGTGTGTATGTATGTAAGTAATACGAATGGGTAGGGCAAAGTAACCGAATACGAACAGTGCCCGAATACGGACACTCTCGGTATCTCAGAAACCATAAATCCTACAAAAAAATGTTTAATGAATAACATAGTCATAATTATATAAATAGTCTAAAAACGTATTTTTTATTTTGTTATTTTTCAAAATATTGCCTATTATTATCCCATATACTGATTTTTTTTATTACGTTTTTAAATTTATGAAAAAAAAATTCAACTTAAAACCTTCTCAAAAATATAAAAATGTATCGATATCAAATATAATACTATATTATTAAAAAATAGAGCATTCTAAAATTATATATATAATTTCTATATTTGTTATCACGTACAGCATCACGTACAGCATCACATACAGCATCACATACAGCATCACGCATCACATACAGCATCACGTACAGCATCACGTACAGCATCACGTACATCATCACGTACAGCATCACGTACAGCATCACGTACAGCATCACATACAGCATCACGTACAGCATCACGTACAGCATCACGTACAGCATCACGTACAGCATCACATACAGCATCACGTACAGCATCACATACAGCATCACATACAGCATCACGTACAGCATCACGTACAGCATCACGTACAGCATCACGTACAGCATCATGTACAGCATCACGTACAGCATCACGTACAGCATCACATACAGCATCACGTAAAGCATCACATACAGCATCACGTACAGCATCACGTACAGCATCACATACAGCATCACATACAGCATCACGTACAGCATCACATACAGCATCACATACAGCACTACGTACAGCATCAGGTATAGCATCACGTACAGCATCACGTACAGCATCACGTACAGCATCACGTACACTGTAATACACCGTGATACTGTACGTCGTACAGTATCACGTACAGCATCACGTACAGCATCACATACAGCATCACATACATCATCATATACAGCATCACGTACAGCATCACATACACGTATATTATATTTACAAATGCTATCTATGATATCTATAGTATATAGTATACTAATCATGCTAATCTCAAGTTAAATCACACAAGATATCCAATTTGCATTATCTGTTATTTGTAAACACATTTATTCGATATAAGATATATATACTCATAATAATAATAATAAATTCAATTTAATATTAGAATTATATATATTTTAGATCTTTAATCTATAGTAAACTTCGTATATAATTAACAATTGCTGTCAATTGAACAGCTTCTCATGATGCCCACGAAACACCAGACCACAATATCAAAGATCTTGTTTCTAGTTATAAACGCTCGCATTCGAAGTCGCAAGATGGCGAGAGCGTTGATCATCTAGTCTTATAATCTTTGCTATGATCGTTGTTATGGAGTACATTAATTGTTAGGTACTTGTTTACTTTATGTACCAGAGTGTGCCTTATGAATAAGTTATCAAAAATATGATTGCACTCGCAATATTACATAATTTAATATAATTTGTATAATTATTTATTAATTTATTAATTAGGAATTTAATGTTTTTTTGTAATCTGGCATAATGATAATGTATTTATTATTATATCATTGGATCAAGCGAGAGCTCGACGAAAGTAAGTCATATAGTGTTGACAATTATGAAACTTTTATTTATGTATATACAAATTATATATCTTCACGTATTTCAATTGTAACGTATAGTATTGATTGTATTTTACTTTCTAACGTAATTATAATATAGGAGATATTATAAATATATTGTAATAAATATATTGTAAATTTCTAACTAATTAATTGACTACATATAATTAATATTAATAAGAACTCATCATTCATTCATTCATCATCAACATTATTATAATTCTTAATTTCTTAATTGTAATCCTATATTTATAATTTAATATTTCGAATGTATTACATAAAGTTGAATAATAAATGATATATAAACTATGCATTCAAATTACTATTAACAATACCTCATCTAGCCCGTTATCTTATAGGTTTTAGTAGGTAGGCCCCTAGGTAGGCCCCTGGGTAGGCCCCTATGTAGGCCCATAGGTAGGCCCCTAGGTAAGCCCATAGGTAAGCCCATAGGTAGGCCCCTAGGTAAGCCCATAGGTAAGCCCATAGTTAGGCCCCTAGGTAATCCTACTGATATTTATGGGGATAGGCACGTTTATCATTTACATTCAATACAACAAAATATGTTTGTATATATAGAGAACAATTTAATTTTAATTTGTATATATGGATGATATTTTAATATATAGATTTGTTTATATTTATGATGTTTTATAATATAACTTTTCATATATTTATGTTGTCCTATAATCTATGTTAGTATAATACTTGTAGGATATAATATCTATATATTAACTTTATGTATACCTAGGTATAACAAATTATCTATGTATACTTACTAACAATAACTTACTCTTTGTATATTTAAATATATATATTTACAAATACAAATACAAATAATAATAATATATTATTATTTGTAATATATCACACACACATTTGTGAGTATTTGTGTATAATACATAGTGATATACCTATTTTTATTTATATTTTTTTAAATAATATTCATAAAAATGCCACTAAACTTTGACATAAATGTTCTTAGTAATCTTTCCTATTTCACTTTTAACTTAGTATAAACTCTACTGTAAAGGTGGCATCTATTTTATTGTTATAAATACTTTTGTGAAACTGTCAGTATATTTAGAAAATACTCATATAAATATAACGTTTTTATTTATGTTTTTTTTATATATAATAAAGATAAATATTTGTATTCATATTGTTCATAATATATTTATAATTTTAATAATTTGTAAAGTAATTTACTTATATCAAAGTAGTTATATATTATCAAATTTAAATATTTTATAATTTTAAATTGACTATATTTTGGAATTATATATTAGTATTATATGTATGAATAAATGATTAAAAATATACGTAGACATCATTGACTTCTTATAGTAACCTTTACTTATTACAATGTAACCATTGTTAGCTTTATACTATTAGTGTTATACGTATAGTGATTTTTTAAGGATTTAAAAATGTAGGGGGGAAAATTCCACAAATAATTATTTTGTTCTCAATTTTATGTTAAAAACAATATAATAAATTACATCTATAATAAATATATAGGATTATGTTATAATTGATTTTTATATGGGCAACTTTAATTTATAGGCAACCTACAATATATTGTATACAACCATCCCTGATATATTTAATTCTTATAATATAATATAATTCATATATATATCCACACAGAATTTACAAATAAAATACACATTTTTAAAATACAATTATATTTTATTGTAAATTAAAAAGTTAATATATGTAGGGATGTAAACCTATGTAAACTTAGTGTGGTACTAATGTTGTACTAATAAATGCGATTATTATTATATTTTAGAACATTTATAAAATTAAAATATTGTCTATTTAAGTATACTTTTATATTTAAATATATATGTATTATGTATTTAAAATAGCATACATATTGATTAAATATTATTAATTATATGTATATTGCAATCAGATAATTAAACAGACACGAGTAGTAGTACCTATTCCATGATTCGGTTTAACTTACCCCAACATAATAATATATTATTTCATCGTTTATTTTTAAAATCTAATATATCATCAATATTTTATAATAACTAGTAATATATTCCTATTAATAATTACTACATATATACATATTACATAGATGACACAATAAACCCTCAGGTATTCCCTTTATAACAGAAATCAAAACATTATATCCTCCTATAATTTACAAATAAGATATATGTTTATAAAATACATTTATATGTTATACAAAATGTATCAACGTTTATGAAAATGTAACGAATTGGAAAACAAAAGATAATCTAAGAACTAAAGTTAATGTGAGAACCAAAGTTAATGTAATAACTAAATGTTATCCTCTCTATTCCTCTTACGCCATTCATTATGCTTGTAGGCCGCAGGTAGGCCTTATGTAGCCGTTGGCGTTCTAATCAAATATTTAATTAATATGATACGTATGTATAAAATGTTTAAACAAATTAATAACTAGTATAATATGTATATCTATAGGTCTTATATATCCTAGATATCTTTATACTGTTCAAGTTAGTTATATTATTATTGTATTAACCACTATAGTAATATATACCACTGTGCTAACCACTGCGGTGTACGGTACCTACATATATGTGTATAGTATATAGCATACATATAGTATTTCAAATATGAGATAGGTTGAGTTTAACGAATTATAAAATATTCAACCTTCCCCCACCTCACCCTCACATCACCCCTGCATCACCCATACCTAACCCATGCCTATATATTACACGCAAATTATCGATTTATTTAAGTACATTATACATTTGATAAGTAATGATCATATTGATGTATTATTGTTATTATTATAATTATAAAAAATCATTAATAAGATTGTTATCAACATATATTTTCATAATGTTTTTATATAAACTTATTTTATTATACTCCGAATTTTAATAATTTAAATAATATATTAATTAATATATAAAACTAATATATTTCGTATAATTTAATATATATAAAAAGTGTTATTAACATACTACATTTATTGTTAAACGAGCTTAATAATAACTCAATCTAACTCCAACTAACTCAACATAACCCAACATAACCCAGCATAACCAAACTAACCCAATCTAGCCCAACCTAACCCAACCTAACCCAACCTAGCCAAACCTAACCAAACCTAACCTAACCTAACCCAAGCTACGATAGTTATTTGAACATACTCAATAATACACCTGCTGTAAACATCATATATACACTCATGTCTGTAGATGTACTGTTATCTGTACTATTATATGATCTTATATGCATGTTATCATTGTATTAATAAGTATTAATAAGTGAAAGTTATATTGTTTATAGTTATTAAATGGCAATAATAATGGCGATAATAATGTGATTACAATGAAAATAACGTTATTACTGATGATTACGCAATACAACACACGGTTACGTACTATCCACTAGATAGAAGTGACGTCATCCTTTTCAATTGTTAACATTCTCCACGAGCTGGTTTGTCGCATAAACTGTAACGTAAAGTATGATGTAATCATGAAATAAGCGGTGACGCAACATATACACTATGTGTGATGACGTAATATCACTGATGAACTTATTTAGGAATAGCATATTATAATATCTCTTACAATAAACTTATGTTATAACTAGATAAAGTAAGCTATTAAAAGAATCTTATAATAAGATTATATATGATATTATGGAAATGGTTCAGTACGTAATACACACGTGTGGTATACAATGTGTACAAGGTATACACGTATGGTATACAATATACACAAGGTACACATGTGTTGTATACGATGTATACAAGGTACACATGGTATCCACAGTATTGTGTGTGGGCTATATTCAGAGCTGCGATTGTCACTCAAATATATTTTAAAGTGCAAGTTCTGAAATAATTTCGGCTGTAAATATGCAAATATAGTTAATAAATAAAAATGTTATGTAATGTACAAGTTCTAT
>OZ025242.1:14516553-14546553 GCA_964019155.1 Osedax fenrisi
GTAGACATTGTATACACTGTAGTATAGTAGACATTGTATACAGTGTAGTATAGTATACATTGTATACAGTGTAGTATAGTAGACATTGTATACTGATGTGTAGTATAGTAGACATTGTATACTGATGTGTAGTATAGTAGACATTGTATACAGTGTAGTATAGTATACATTGTATACTGCTGTAGTATAGTAGACATTGTATACAGTGTAGTATAGTAGACATTGTATACTGATGTGTAGTATAGTAGACATTGTATACAGTGTAGTATAGTAGACATTGTATACAGTGTAGTATAGTAGACATTGTATACTGATGTGTAGTATAGTAGACATTGTATACAGGGTAGTATAGTAGACATTGTATACAGTGTAGTATAGTATACATTGTATACTGCTGTAGTATAGTAGACATTGTATACTGCTGTAGTATAGTAGACATTGTATACAGTGTAGTATAGTAGACATTGTATACTGGTGTGTAGTATAGTAGACATTGTATACAGGGTAGTATAGTAGACATTGTATACAGTGTAGTATAGTATACATTGTATACTGCTGTAGTATAGTAGACATTGTATACAGTGTAGTATAGTAGACATTGTATACAGTGTAGTATAGTAGACATTGTATACTGTGTAGTATAGTAGACATTGTATACTGTGTAGTATAGTAGACATTGTATACAGTGTAGTATAGTATACATTGTATACAGTGTAGTATAGTAGACATTGTATACTGCTGTGTAGTATAGTAGACATTGTATACAGTGTAGTATAGTATACATTGTATACACTGTAGTATAGTAGACATTGTATACAGTGTAGTATAGTAAACATTGTATACTGATGTGTAGTATAGTAGACATTGTATACAGTGTAGTATAGTATACATTGTATACTGCTGTAGTATAGTAGACATTGTATACAGTGTAGTATAGTAGACATTGTATACAGTGTAGTATAGTATACATTGTATACAGTGTAGTATAGTAGACATTGTATACTGCTGTGTAGTATAGTAGACATTGTATACAGTGTAGTATAGTAGACATTGTATACACTGTAGTATAGTAGACATTGTATACACTGTAGTATAGTAGACATTGTATACAGTGTAGTATAGTAGACATTGTATACTGATGTGTAGTATAGTAGACATTGTATACACTGTAGTATAGTATACATTGTATACACTGTAGTATAGTAGACATTGTATACACTGTAGTATAGTAGACATTGTATACAGTGTAGTATAGTAGACATTGTATACAGTGTAGTATAGTAGACATTGTATACAGTGTAGTATAGTAGACATTGTATACACTGTAGTATAGTAGACATTGTATACACTGTAGTATAGTAGACATTGTATACAGTGTAGTATAGTAGACATTGTATACACTGTAGTATAGTAGACATTGTATACACTGTAGTATAGTAGACATTGTATACAGTGTAGTATAGTAGACATTGTATACTGATGTGTAGTATAGTAGACATTGTATACAGGGTAGTATAGTAGACATTGTATACAGTGTAGTATAGTAGACATTGTATACAGTGTAGTATAGTAAACATTGTATACTGATGTGTAGTATAGTAGACATTGTATACAGTGTAGTATAGTATACATTGTATACTGCTGTAGTATAGTAGACATTGTATACAGTGTAGTATAGTAGACATTGTATACAGTGTAGTATAGTATACATTGTATACAGTGTAGTATAGTAGACATTGTATACTGCTGTGTAGTATAGTAGACATTGTATACAGTGTAGTATAGTAGACATTGTATACACTGTAGTATAGTAGACATTGTATACACTGTAGTATAGTAGACATTGTATACTGCTGTGTAGTATAGTAGACATTGTATACAGTGTAGTATAGTAGACATTGTATACACTGTAGTATAGTAGACATTGTATACACTGTAGTATAGTAGACATTGTATACAGTGTAGTATAGTAGACATTGTATACTGATGTGTAGTATAGTATACATTGTATACTGCTGTAGTATAGTAGACATTGTATACAGTGTAGTATAGTAGACATTGTATACAGTGTAGTATAGTATACATTGTATACAGTGTAGTATAGTAGACATTGTATACTGCTGTGTAGTATAGTAGACATTGTATACAGTGTAGTATAGTAGACATTGTATACGATGTAGTATAGTATACATTGTATACAGTGTAGTATAGTAGACATTGTATACAGTGTATTATAGTAGACATTGTATACAGTGTAGTATAGTAGACATTGTATACAGGGTAGTATAGTAGACATTGTATACAGTGTAGTATAGTAGACATTGTATACATTGTAGTATAGTAGACATTGTATACTGTGTAGTATAGTAGACATTGTATACAGTGTAGTATAGTAGACATTGTATACATTGTAGTATAGTAGACATTGTATACACTGTAGTATAGTAGACATTGTATACAGTGTAGTATAGTATACATTGTATACACTGTAGTATAGTAGACATTGTATACTGTGTAGTATAGTAGACATTGTATACAGTGTAGTATAGTATACATTGTATACACTGTAGTATAGTAGACATTGTATACAGTGTAGTATAGTAGACATTGTATACACTGTAGTATAGTAGACATTGTATACACTGTAGTATAGTAGACATTGTATACAGTGTAGTATAGTAGACATTGTATACTGATGTGTAGTATAGTAGACATTGTATACAGGGTAGTATAGTAGACATTGTATACAGTGTAGTATAGTAGACATTGTATACAGTGTAGTATAGTAAACATTGTATACTGATGTGTAGTATAGTAGACATTGTATACTGCTGTGTAGTATAGTAGACATTGTATACAGTGTAGTATAGTAGACATTGTATACAGTGTAGTATAGTATACATTGTATACACTGTAGTATTGTAGACATTGTATACAGTGTAGTATAGTAGACATTGTATACAGTGTAGTATAGTATACATTGTATACAGTGTAGTATAGTAGACATTGTATACACTGTAGTATAGTAGACATTGTATACACTGTAGTATAGTAGACATTGTATACAGTGTAGTATAGTAGACATTGTATACTGATGTGTAGTATAGTAGACATTGTATACACTGTAGTATAGTATACATTGTATACACTGTAGTATAGTAGACATTGTATACACTGTAGTATAGTAGACATTGTATACAGTGTAGTATAGTAGACATTGTATACAGTGTAGTATAGTAGACATTGTATACAGTGTAGTATAGTAGACATTGTATACACTGTAGTATAGTAGACATTGTATACACTGTAGTATAGTAGACATTGTATACAGTGTAGTATAGTAGACATTGTATACTGATGTGTAGTATAGTAGACATTGTATACACTGTAGTATAGTATACATTGTATACACTGTAGTATAGTAGACATTGTATACACTGTAGTATAGTAGACATTGTATACAGTGTAGTATAGTAGACATTGTATACAGTGTAGTATAGTAGACATTGTATACAGTGTAGTATAGTAGACATTGTATACAGTGTAGTATAGTATACATTGTATACAGTGTAGTATAGTAGACATTGTATACAGTGTAGTATAGTAGACATTGTATACAGTGTAGTATAGTAGACATTGTATACTGCTGTGTAGTATAGTAGACATTGTATACAGTGTAGTATAGTAGACATTGTATACAGTGTAGTATAGTATACATTGTATACTGTGTAGTATAGTAGACATTGTATACAGTGTAGTATAGTAGACATTGTATACAGTGTAGTATAGTAGACATTGTATACTGCTGTGTAGTATAGTAGACATTGTATACTGCTGTGTAGTATAGTAGACATTGTATACAGTGTAGTATAGTAGACATTGTATACACTGTAGTATAGTAGACATTGTATACATTGTAGTATAGTAGACATTGTATACAGTGTAGTATAGTAGACATTGTATACAGTGTAGTATAGTAGACATTGTATACACTGTAGTATAGTAGACATTGTATACACTGTAGTATAGTAGACATTGTATACAGTGTAGTATAGTAGACATTGTATACAGTGTAGTATAGTAGACATTGTATACAGTGTAGTATAGTAGACATTGTATACAGTGTAGTATAGTAGACATTGTATACAGTGTAGTATAGTAGACATTGTATACTGCTGTGTAGTATAGTAGACATTGTATACTGCTGTGTAGTATAGTAGACATTGTATACAGTGTAGTATAGTAGACATTGTATACACTGTAGTATAGTAGACATTGTATACATTGTAGTATAGTAGACATTGTATACAGTGTAGTATAGTAGACATTGTATACAGTGTAGTATAGTAGACATTGTATACAGTGTAGTATAGTAGACATTGTATACTGTGTAGTATAGTAGACATTGTATACACTGTAGTATAGTAGACATTGTATACACTGTAGTATAGTAGACATTGTATACAGTGTAGTATAGTAGACATTGTATACTGATGTGTAGTATAGTAGACATTGTATACACTGTAGTATAGTATACATTGTATACACTGTAGTATAGTAGACATTGTATACACTGTAGTATAGTAGACATTGTATACAGTGTAGTATAGTAGACATTGTATACTGATGTGTAGTATAGTAGACATTGTATACACTGTAGTATAGTATACATTGTATACACTGTAGTATAGTAGACATTGTATACAGTGTAGTATAGTAGACATTGTATACTGATGTGTAGTATAGTAGACATTGTATACAGGGTAGTATAGTAGACATTGTATACAGTGTAGTATAGTATACATTGTATACAGTGTAGTATAGTAGACATTGTATACAGTGTAGTATAGTATACATTGTATACAGTGTAGTATAGTAGACATTGTATACAGTGTAGTATAGTAGACATTGTATACTGATGTGTAGTATAGTAGACATTGTATACACTGTAGTATAGTATACATTGTATACAGTGTAGTATAGTAGACATTGTATACACTGTAGTATAGTAGACATTGTATACAGTGTAGTATAGTAGACATTGTATACACTGTAGTATAGTAGACATTGTATACAGTGTAGTATAGTAGACATTGTATACAGTGTAGTATAGTAGACATTGTATACAGTGTAGTATAGTAGACATTGTATACAGTGTAGTATAGTAGACATTGTATACAGTGTAGTATAGTATACATTGTATACAGTGTAGTATAGTAGACATTGTATACAGTGTAGTATAGTAGACATTGTATACAGTGTAGTATAGTAGACATTGTATACAGTGTAGTATAGTAGACATTGTATACACTGTAGTATAGTAGACATTGTATACACTGTAGTATAGTAGACATTGTATACACTGTAGTATAGTAGACATTGTATACAGTGTAGTATAGTAGACATTGTATACTGATGTGTAGTATAGTAGACATTGTATACACTGTAGTATAGTATACATTGTATACACTGTAGTATAGTAGACATTGTATACAGTGTAGTATAGTAGACATTGTATACTGATGTGTAGTATAGTAGACATTGTATACACTGTAGTATAGTAGACATTGTATACAGTGTAGTATAGTAGACATTGTATACAGTGTAGTATAGTAGACATTGTATACTGCTGTGTAGTATAGTAGACATTGTATACACTGTAGTATAGTATACATTGTATACACTGTAGTATAGTAGACATTGTATACAGTGTAGTATAGTAGACATTGTATACACTGTAGTATAGTATACATTGTATACAGTGTAGTATAGTATACATTGTATACAGTGTAGTATAGTAGACATTGTATACAGTGTAGTATAGTAGACATTATATACAGTGTAGTATAGTAGACATTGTATACAGTGTAGTATAGTAGACATTGTATACTGATGTGTAGTATAGTAGACATTGTATACACTGTAGTATAGTAGACATTGTATACAGTGTAGTATAGTAGACATTGTATACAGTGTAGTATAGTAGACATTGTATACTGCTGTGTAGTATAGTAGACATTGTATACACTGTAGTATAGTATACATTGTATACACTGTAGTATAGTAGACATTGTATACAGTGTAGTATAGTAGACATTGTATACTGATGTGTAGTATAGTAGACATTGTATACACTGTAGTATAGTAGACATTGTATACAGTGTAGTATAGTAGACATTGTATACAGTGTAGTATAGTAGACATTGTATACTGCTGTGTAGTATAGTAGACATTGTATACACTGTAGTATAGTAGACATTGTATACAGTGTAGTATAGTAGACATTGTATACACTGTAGTATAGTAGACATTGTATACAGTGTAGTATAGTAGACATTGTATACAGTGTAGTATAGTAGACATTGTATACAGTGTAGTATAGTAGACATTGTATACAGTGTAGTATAGTAGACATTGTATACAGTGTAGTATAGTAGACATTGTATACAGTGTAGTATAGTAGACATTGTATACAGTGTAGTATAGTAGACATTGTATACACTGTAGTATAGTAGACATTGTATACACTGTAGTATAGTAGACATTGTATACAGTGTAGTATAGTAGACATTGTATACTGATGTGTAGTATAGTAGACATTGTATACAGGGTAGTATAGTAGACATTGTATACAGTGTAGTATAGTAGACATTGTATACACTGTAGTATAGTAGACATTGTATACAGTGTAGTATAGTAGACATTGTATACACTGTAGTATAGTAGACATTGTATACACTGTAGTATAGTAGACATTGTATACAGTGTAGTATAGTAGACATTGTATACACTGTAGTATAGTATACATTGTATACAGTGTAGTATAGTAGACATTGTATACACTGTAGTATAGTAGACATTGTATACAGTGTCTACTATACTACATTGTATACAATGTAGTATAGTAGACATTGTATACAGTGTAGTATAGTAGACATTGTATATAGTGTACACTCTACACGGGAACAAGAATAAAAACATTCGATTACACATGAATAGCATTTAGTATTTAATTATTTATTTTATATTTTCTTTATTTACTCTATGAGGGTATACCATTAATGTAATATTATATATAAAAATATATATATATACAGTCAAAGCTCGATAACTCAACATTGACGGGACGGAGTTTTCATGTTGAGTTAGCGAGTATGTTGAGTTATCGGATGTATACATTTATTTTTATTGATAATGGTATATTTGTTACGCTACTAATAGTATATTACTCCTAATGATGGTTTATGATTATTATTAAGTTTATAGATTGTATATTGTTCTAAAATAATAATTATAATAAATAAAAAGTCATAGGAATAGCAAGGATTTCTTGGGAATAGTACTATATTCATTTTTTATTAAAGTAATTATTCATTTTTGATTGTATTACATTTTTATCAACATGATTATTAAACGTATTTATAATATGAGTAATGTGTAATAAACAATTATCGTCAGTTAAATTATTCTATTAAAACTTATTGTTAAAAATAATCATTCCCCATTGGATAATTCAAAATATATTTGCCTATAGGCCTAATCCTTGATTATGCCTTGCAAGGATGCACTCATGAGTCATTGTCCATTGTGAGATATAGTTAATAAGTCTATATATAGACTTAGTCTATAGACTTAATTAATGTTTTGTTCACATAAATGCATTCAAAATAGTACTCGTATGATAATATAATAATTGTAATTGTATTTTTACGTTTATATATTTATATCCATATATTATTAAATAAAACCATGTTGAATAATGTATGTTGAATTATATTTTTATTACATGTAAAAGATACGAATCCAACAACATATTTTTTTGATATTTTGATTTTTCATAAATGTTGAGTTATCGGATGTATATTTACATGTAATGTAAAGGCTAGGATTATAAAAACGATGTTGAGTTATATGTATGTTGAGTTATATGTGTTGAGTAATAGGGTTTTTGTTAACATGTAAAAAATACGAATCCAACCAAATATTTTTTGTATGTTGAGTTATCGGCAATGTTGAGTTATCGGCATGTTGAGTTACCGAGCTTCTACTGTATATATATATTATTTATTCATTTACATAATAATTTTAATCTAACTTTAAAAAAAATAAAATAATAATGAATATGTGGTTCATATATTGATTTGTATTTCAGATTAAATTTGTTTATTAATTATTAACTATAGCTAACTATAAACTATTATAAGTGATGTTATGTATGCCTAGGTGTGTATACCTACCTATGTTCCTATCGCTAAGCTAAGTGGTGGCTATGTATACATGAAGTATACTTCATACTACATAATTATGTGCTGATGTTCGATATTGATTATGAGCTTAATATAGCACGAACATCTATAATAATTAAGTTTATATTTAATAGACGATAATTTAATATTTAATAGATATTTTATTTGTAAACAATAATTTCTCTCAATTCTCCATCATCTGAATCTTCATTCTGAAATATCATTACATTATTAATTATTATTATATATATATATATATATATATACAATTTAATTTCGTACACGATTCCTTGAAAGCCTAAGTTAGTCATTTAATACACCTTCATCATCATCATCATCATCATCATCATCATCATCATCATGTACTACATATATTAAGGTATACAAGTATAACTATAGCTACTAAGTAGCTAGATGTAAACGTGACTCACCTCTATCCGGTCTGTGTTGTACGTGTAAGGACTGCAGTGTCCATTGTTTAGCCGGGCGATGAGGTCGTAATGTTGCATGGCCATTGTTCTCCTCGTGTCCGGTATCGGCATCCCGTTGTCCTGCGACTGCTGAGGTATGACGTAACAAGTATTACGCGATGTCGGTTACGTCACGCGATAGGTCACGTGGCTGATATACAGCTAAGTCACGTGACTGATCATTATTACGTAATAGGTTTACATCTGCACATGTAGCGTACACTAATGTAACATTCGTAGGTGTCTGCAAATAGTTGTAGGTCCCCCCTACATATACCCCCCTACATATATCCCACTGTCTATCTCCCCCTACCTTAACCCCCCCCCCTTATTATGTCTACCCCTTGAACATTATTATTAAACCACACTCAATTATAACAATGTACATGAGTTTATATTATCGAATAATATTATATAATATAATATTATATTATATAATATACTATTTTATAATGAATAATAGTTAATAATAGTTAATAATAGTCAATAATAGTTAATGAATAAGAGTAACCTGTTTACATTATATTAAGTAATATATATATATTGTTAACAATTTCTATGAAATATGTAATAAGACAAGTATTGCTATGTAGTATACCACACGACGTATACCACCTACATATATAGGTCACGTTGTCACTAGTAGGTCACGCGGCCACTAGTAGGTCACGCGGTCGGTAAGGATTATAATCTGATAACGCTTGACAACGCAACATGGATACATCAGCAGTAGAGTATAATAGTGGAACATCTCACATGAACTTCTCACATGAACCTAATGATTATAATACTCCTACATTATAACTCGTTAACAAACAAAATTAGTTATAATAAAGTTTATTTAGGTGACCTACTTCGATGACCTCATTAAATATATAATTAATATTTTTTAAATTTATTAATATAATATAAATAGAAGTATATTTCAAGATATAACAGAGTCCTGATATTAACTTTGTTGCATGTTTAAATAGGAAATAGTGAGTACAGTGAGTTACAGTGAATACAGTGAGTTACAGTGAGTTACAGTGAATACAGTGAATACAGTGAATACAGTGAATACAGTGAATACATTGAGTACAGTGAATACAGTGAGTACAGTGAGTTACAGTGAATACAGTGAATACATTGAGTACAGTGAATACAGTGAATACAGTGAATACAGTGAGTTACAGTGAATACAGTGAATACAGTGAGTTACAGTGAGTACAGTGAATACAGTGAATACAGTGAATACAGTGAATACAGTGAGTTACAGTGAATACAGTGAGTTACAGTGAATACATTGAGTACAGTGAGTACAGTGAATACAGTGAGTTACAGTGAGTTACAGTGAGTACAGTGAATACAGTGAATACAGTGAATACAGTGAATACAGTGAGTTACAGTGAGTACAGTGAGTTACAGTGAGTTACAGTGAATACAGTGAATACAGTGAATACAGTGAATACAGTGAATACAGTGAATACAGTGAGTACAGTGTTAAAGTTACGCGTGTACTAGTTGCTATCGTAGTGAAGTATCGCACACTGCTAAGCTAACCGTGTTGTCAATGTTAAGTTGTATGTCGGTCACGTGGTCTTTAGACGGGTCACGTGTCATGACGTGATCATTCTGAGGCTGTAGCACGTCACCGGGGTATGACTCATCGGCTGAGTGTAGCACGTCACCACGGTATAACTCACCGGCTGACTGTAGCACGTCACCGGGGTATGACTCACCGGATGACTGTAGCACGTGACCACGGTATGACTCATCGGCTGACTGTAGCACGTCACCAGGGTATGACTCATCAGGTGACTGTAGAACGTCACCAGGGTATGACTCACCGGGCGGCTGTAGCACGTCACCAGGGTATGACTCACCGGATGACTGTAGCACGTCACCGGGGTATGACTCATCGGCTGACTGTAGCACGTCACCAGGGTATGACTCACCGGCTGACTGTAGCACGTCACCGGGGTATGACTCACCGGCTGACTGTAGCACGTGACCACGGTATGACTCATCGGCTGACTGTAGCACGTCACCAGGGTATGACTCATCAGGTGACTGTAGCACGTCACCGGGGTATGACTCATCGGCTGACTGTAGCACGTCACCAGGGTATGACTCATCGGATGACTGTAGCACGTCACCGGGGTATGACTCATCGGCTGACTGTAGCACGTCACCAGGGTATGACTCATCGGATGACTGTAGCACGTCACCACGGTATGACTCATCAGGTGACTGTGTTACGTGACCAGGGTATGACTCACCGGGCGGCTGTAGCACGTCACCAGGGTATGACTCATCATGTGACTGTGGTACGGAGGTAGTGTGTATATATTACTGCCGTCACTACAGCACAACGTAGTGTTATAGTTGCTAGTTGCTATACGAGTACAGTATGTAGTACAACCTAATCATAGTCATTATATATAAACCATACTTTTTGTAAATATATTTAACACAAATATTCACATGAGAATACAGCTAGCTAAAGGTACACAGCTAAAGGTATATAGCTATCTATTATGATTTGTAATTCATCGGAAAATATTCCCTTTTTATTATGTAACAATATTAAATTATTATAACTAACTAATTTAAGAAGATAAATTCTAATAAAATATCGTAATATGTAGTAAATATATTTTATAGAAATTACAAAAGTATTATATTTGTTATTGGTAGTTAATAAATATTACAAATGTGTTCACTAAAATGCTACTTTATATATATATATATATATATATAATATATTCCATAAACATATAATTTACTTATTTAATATAAGAATAATGATTGAAACATTTCTTATAAGTATATTTGTATCTGAAATAGTGTAAAGAGATATTCGCATAAAAGATATATATATATATATATATATATATATATATATATATATAGATAACATAGTAAACCTGTACAAGAGATTCATTATTCTCTACTGATTCTATGACGCCATCGATTACGTCATCGATTACGTGATTGAGGTCACCGGGTAATGACGTAATATGTGTTTGTGCTAATTGTGACATGATATTAACAACTTAAATGTGATTAATAAATGAATATCAATAATATTAATATTAAATATTAATAACAATATTATTAAAATAACAAATATTGTTGTTATTATTTAATTTCGATCAACGTAACTATTAGCAACTTATTAAATTTAGAATTTAATAAAAAATCATGATTATAATCATATATATATAAGTAGGAATATAAATATTAATAGATACGGAATATTGATACACTTTGAATATTAGACAAATATATATGAACCAAAATATTAATAGTAATCATAAAATATAATGAACACATTTAATGTGTATTATATTAGGATATAATTATTAATATATATATATATATATATATATATATATATATATATATATATATATATATATATATTATGTACAATGACTTGTATATGTATTACCGTAATCACCGATAATAATCAGTAACGGTCAGCTATAGCGGTCAGATCTACTAATACTACGAGTTTGCACATGGACCATGGTCTATAAATGTGTACTATGGCCATATGTATAATAATAATACGTATATTGTAATAGACAACTCGTATAGGTGATCGCTGGCCTATATTTCTACGCGATGACATATATCATATAGTTATTATAGTCTATATAATATATAGTACTTTTCTACTATAGTATACTATATATATATATATGATATGTCCAGTGGTATATGTGTTAGGGTAATTAACCTAATGCTATATGTCCTAATGATATGATGTGTTTATAATATTATAAAGTATTATCAAATAGTATCTAGTATTACCAAAGAGATTTCGTATTACCTAGGTATATTATATACAGTATATATTATGTAAATGTAATATAATAATAATAATATTTATTTATTGAATCGCACATATAATAATATCGGATACAAATGGACCCCTCAAGAAGTCATAGACTTGTACATGTTATAAATAACGGTGAGGAGCCCCGGACAATACAAAACAAATAGTAACATTTTTTTTCTTGTGTTTTGATTTTATCGTTTATTAAATTCTTGATAAACACAAGAGAAAAACAAGAACTATCTGGAGTCGAACCCGGGACCTCTGGCTTATTAGCTTTTGGTTGTCCCACTGAGCCATCGACCCCAGACTATATATATATATATACAATACAGTGGGCGTTGAGTTCCCCTATATTATATTATTTCGATAGTTAACAACTTAGAATAATATCATGCTTCCACCAAAATAAATATCTACAAATACCAACATCTACCTATGAAGATACTCATACTGAGGTACCTGAAGAGCTGGGTATGGTATTGAGCGGTTTAAACCACATAGGTAACGATAGGTAACAATCATATTTAGAAGTAACTATATAGTATATATGTAGTATATCATATTGTATATAATACATATTATTATTTTATATTTATTCTTACATCATATATACATACATCTTATATCATATTCATACTTATTGTATATAATACATATTATTATTTTATATTTATTCTTACATCATATATACATACATCGTATATCATATTCATACTTATATCTCGGAATTGTATTCTATACAATTTATAATGTTAAGAAGATTTCAACGTTGGAACCGTTTGATAAATCTTTATAAAATTGTCAGATTGTATACATACTATATAAATGATAATAGGTACTATTGAAAATAAATATATTGATTTAGGACAATTATAATAAAAAAAAACAAATCTGTAAAAAACCAGTAAAAAAATATATGTGTTTTAAAGTTTATTTTTCATTATCTAATGTTTATTTTTCATTTACTACCTACTAATTATTAGCTCGGATTTCGAATAGGAACTATAGTTACCACATTGCTAACTTGAGATGGATGATGGAAAAAGCTAGAGATCATCAAAGAGAACTCTTCATGTGCTTCATTGATTACAAAAAGGCATTCGATTGTGTAGATCATCAAAGACTATGGTGCACTCTCAAAGACATAGGAGTACCCGAGCATCTGATAATAGTGCTCAGAAATCTATACACAAATCAGGAATAGACTGTAAGGACAGATTATAGTGAAACAAGCAGCATCCCAATTGGTAAGGGAGTACGGCAAGGATGCATCATATCTCCTTGCTATTCAATATCTATGCAGAATAATGCCAGATGTCCTGGAAAAGTTGGATAAAGGCATTAGTATAGGTGGAAGGAAAGTTACAAACCTTAGATATGCTGACGACACTACATTGATACCAGGAACAAAAATGATCTCACAGAGCTAATTACAAAAGTCAAAAGAGCAAGCGAAGAAGCCGGATTATATTTAAATGTCAAGAAAACAAAGGTGATGACTACAGGTAAATTGGACCATATAATAGTAGATGATAACAATTTCGAAATCGTTGATAAATGTATCTTCCTGGGAGTACAAATGATGGAGTTACCGATAAGGAGCTATATAGAAGGCTGGCAATGGGAAAATGTGCCATTGGAAGTTTGAAACATATATTCAAAGACAGAGGCATTAGACTAACGACAAAAATAATGATTGTTCAAACACTGGTATTTCAAATTATCCTTTATGGAGCAGAAACCTGGACTATCAAAAAGGCAGATAGGAAAACAATTGATGCTTTTGAAATATTGTGCTGGAGGAAACTGCTCGCAATTACCTACTTAGGTAGGAAGGGAAATACTGAGATAATTGACATAATACAACTTAAAAGAACGCTCGCATCCAGAATTGTTAAGGCTACTCTATCTTTTTTCGGATACGTTGTTAGATCAGATATGATGGATTGCAAATGATGCTGGGAAGAATGGAAGGTCGGCAAGGAAGAAGCAGACCACATTGCACGTGGCTAGACAATATACAAAAATATCTCTCTAAAGATATTATAAATCTCCGACTAGATGCTAGAGACGGATCAGGATGGAGAATAGCTACCATGGACGTCTCCAGAGGTCGGTTTCGACTCGACGGAACAAGGTAACAAGGTAGTCATTAGCTCATATAAAGTAAATGTGAATGTTATCTATATATTTAAAAATTTTACTTTATCTTTATCTCAGTAATTTTGATTATTATATATATTATAATTTTGATTATAATTTATACTAAAAAGATCTATGAATCCATGGATCCAAGAAACTATAGATCTATTTCCCCTATCTTTTACATGTAAATACTACGAAGGTTTCCCCTTAATGATATATTGAATATAGTAATCAGTTTGCAGAGAGAAGATTGAGTAAAATAAATATTTCATTTTTATTATTTCATCAGTGGTTTTTAATTTATTAATTTATAAAATATTGTATTACAATATATTGAATTGTTATAGATTTGTTAGTTATTACTAGAAAGACACTATTGATATGCTATAAAATTCTTAATACCTAGTTGCATATATTTGATTTAACATGACAATCCTTCATTATCACCAACACTCTTTTTAGTTAATATAGGTTAAGGTAACCTAATACGGCGGACACTTTAACAATAAATGCTCTTAACATTTTATAACTCATTATTTGTATTCAAAAATTACAATATATTAACATATGTTATGATTATAGATATTATTGTGATTTTAAAATGTTATTTAATCTTTTAATTCCATAGATAACGGAGGTGTCCGTATTCGGTACCCATGTCCGAATACGGACACCCTGTGTTATAATACAAACACACTATATACCACTATATAAACTATATATTATTGATAAATCAATCAGACAAAATATAATTACATTATTTATAATTAATTTTATGAATATTGTATTCTAATTTAATTAGTTAATAATTTATTTATTCTTATTATTTTTTAATTAATAATACAATTTAATTATCTAAATAATAAAAAATTTAGATTTAGCTTTATTGCTGGTATTAATATTATAACGCACGCGATTTTTATGGAAATCAGAATAGTTCACACTCTGCGCACTGGTTGGTTATAACCTATAACGTATAGGCCGTCGGACACTGTCCGTATTAAGCACAGAGCTAGAGAGAAGGTTTTTCGCTCTATCTATATGGTATTAAGAAATAGAGTGTCCATATTATGGACGTATATGACCTCTATATATTACCGTATATATGCTTATAACTTAATTAATATTTGATAACAAATTTAGCAATTTTGTAAATAATGTTAAGAATTCTTAATTTTTAATAATATAAGTTTAATAATATCCTATTGTTATTTTTTATATCGATACATTTGTATATTCTTGAGAATGTTTTTAAGCCAACATTTTTTTTTATGATTTATGCTTTCTGAGATACCGAGAGTGTCCGTATTCGGGCACTGCAGTGGACAATGTCCACTGGACATGTCCATATTCGGTTATTTCCACTATACGAATACATGAATATCAGCTATTAGCTACTTCCTTAACACTAACAATTCTTCAAACTTGAATACTTTTCTGATTCTTTTTGAATTTGTTCTTCATTTATAATTTGTTCTTTCATTTTCTTTCATATATATATATATATATATATATATATATATTATATATGTATTAACTACGTGTGTATGTATATTTTACACTGTAGTTAACCATATTTAAATATTGATTAATTTCAAAAATGTTGCGTAAAATGTTTCCTATCTAAGCTATGCATAGCTATTCAGTCAATTGTCTATTATTACTTTCATATACATCAATTAATAAGAGATCCTATATTATTAATTGTATATATACATTGTTAGGACCTATATATGAATACCCGGATGAATACTATATTATTAATATATAACGTATTTGATTACTCTAATGTCCTCACTCTAATGTCTATGCTATGAAGCTATGTAATTATTTTATTATAGTTATCAAACCAACCACGAGATGGAAATACTTGTTTTGTATATAATATCCAGTAACATTTATTTGAATTTTTGAATTGTTATCTATTTATTTTAAATTCAGATAATTATTATCTGATCATAATGATAATATTATATTTAATATAATATCGAACTACAATCTGTATTGAAAGGTATTTAAAATATTATGATATAATTAACTATGAATTACTATTATAATGATTTATTATCTATATTTAATTTATTTATATGTTTAAATTTAAAGGTATACCGCGGTGCGGCGATTTTTATTAAAAATGCCGAAGCCAACTTTTTCAAATTAGTTTATATGTATTTCTAAATAATTTAAAATTATAATAAAAAATAATTTATATATAAAATATACTAAATTCAATATTATATTGCCATTCTTAATATTAATTTAGTATGTACATAAACAAGTGTGTAAAATACCAAAACAGGTATTTTAAATGTTACCTAATAAATCGTGATAAAAACAAATAGTACCATATTTGTTACAGACCGTTTACGATATAGATGTAAACTATTTAATAATTATATTATAATTGATATAATGATCGTATGCACTATAGGCGCCAGAATTTAGTTATAAATAAAGATATATATATATATATATATATAAACTTTATATTATAATCTATGGCCATATTCCCTATGTAATACATAATTACATTGATTTTATATTATAAAATGTACTTTATAATTATTAAAAAATTTTGAATTGATTTATTAGTTTGAATTATTTTTCTTCACAAAATTTCTAATAAAAAATAAATGTTTATATATTCAATTAGTAAGTATACTTATATATATAGTAATATATATATATATATATATATATGTATATATATATATATATATATATATATATATATATATATATATATCAATGTATAAATCGCCACACCTATATACGCATATAGGCTATATACGCATATACATATGCCTATCAGTTATTATCAATCGTGGCAATATTCTAATTTTATTAAGGTGAATTACGTTGTAATTTATAAATGGGCGTATGTATAGGCGTGGTATATATATATATATAATATTAATATAGTAACAAGAAGGTTGAGTGATTGCCTTAATTCCTATATACATATGCTTTTATATACTCACATGGAATATAATCTGGAACAATTAAAACTAAACCAAACCAAACAAAACCAAATCAAACCAAACCAAACTAAACTAAACTAAACTAAACCAAATAAAATTAATCCAAACCAACACAAACCCAAAATATTAATTACCATATTATATATATATATATATATATATATATATATATATATGTAGTAAATTCATAGTATACATATATGCATTTTATATTAGATATTCTATGTATAGGTAATATATTTATAGAATAATGTTTAATGTATGCATTATATTACATTGCATTACAATCTGTAATACAATGTTCTAATAAAATCTGAAGAGACGATAATTAAATTATATATTTACATATTATTACATTTATAAAAATATACTACAAAAATATTTTTAATTTTGTTCAATAAATATATAGAAAATTATACATTAGTAAATATTAATTAAATGACGCCGGGTAGGGTACGGCTAATATACAATATAAACGTAATATACGATATAAAATAAGTACTCATATATGATATAAGTTCTGCATGAAAACAGGCACACAAGTGATGATGTTAGAGTAATGGAGGTGAGTGTGAATGGTGCAAGTAGTACATAGTAGGCATGATGTAGAATTGGGTTATACCCATTAACTTAACATTTAATGTTACCTATATTCTACAGTATAATTATAAATTATATATATATATATATATATATATATACTGTCAGTTTTATAGACGACATATTAGTACTATTAGTAATAGTCTATTAGTACCAGTGTTCAATAGGAGATTATAATTAATTACATTTCAAATATATGTAATTCTATAAACCTATAATTCTTAACCATCAGCCAACCTCAAATATTATATATAGACATTATTCGTGCCACTCCATATAATGCTTACATTTATTAATGCTTTCTTCATTAAATATATAATTGATTATAATGTATATCGTTATTCATTAGTTTCTTATTACACGGAAACATGTTTTATCATGAAATGTACTAATTTAACGTAAGTGTACTAATTTAATCTTATATGAGTTATAAATTATAATTAATCAATTATTTGATAACTATAATTACTATATGATAATTATCATAGTTACTTAGTACTAATTTAATATGCTGGTATACTCTTATTTACTTATTTTCATATGAAATTTAAATTTATAATATATATTATTATAATATAGTTAATATGTTCATACGTGTTATACCTATTACGCTGATTAATTTCTAGTTTAATCAGACACGTTTACATGTAATAGATGTCTGAATTCATACCTTAAACCCTTCTTTTATTAACTTTATTATTATTAATTATATCTAAAATATGTACATCATAATACTATGTCATCATCTTTGCACTGATGCCTCCTTACCATAGATATTGCCTCCTCACTCTAATGTCTATGCTCCTTACCTATTACTAATTACAACACTATTAGTATAATACATTATTAAATATCTATACGAAATATATAATATGTATTATTCCTATACAGGTACATATTGATATATAGTGTTATGTCTCCCAACATAATACACTACTCTAAACTAAACACTAAATTACTTTAAACAAGTCAAGGTTTAATCCTTTATTAAATCTCAACGTACGACGACCAAACAGTAAGAGCCCAGATTAGTTTCGGCTAGACACGCCCACGATATTTTAGGGGCGTGTCTATACAATTAGATTTGGTAGTTTCTTGTAGTTTCTTGCTGATTGGTGTTCGATCCTTTATGGCGCCGTAGGTTACCACCTAATCGGCATTATATAACCTATAATAACTCGCCGAATACTCCGCGCCGCACGATATATAATATTGTACCTATATACGATTCATACCCACACTTATACCGCATATTCATTACCGCGCGCTGATCTAAAGATAATTCATTTCATATATTGTTATTGTTATTTTTATTTGGTGGAGTCCTTTCATCCCATCCAGGAACTTAGATGAAGTTTTCACTTATAACCATATATGGCTCTAATGTCCCTTCGAAGCCGCTCTCATGTTAAGGCATCCATGGTTTTAACGAGAGCCGATCATTTATTTATACACAATTATATAAGATCACTTCTAAATAATATTTTAAGACCCATTTTATAAAATGAATTAATGGTCCGGACGAGGGTCGAACCCGTGTCCTACTGCTTGTGTGTCTGACGCCTTAGCCACTGAGCCACTATATATATATATATATATATATATATATATATATTTATAATTACAATATGATAAATATAATATTAAATCACATCAAACGACCTTCAATTATATTATAAATATTTAAAAAATGTATGTCTATATAAAATATTTTAGCCAAATATTTATATTTAATAATATTCTGAAATATATTTCTATATATTATATTATATTGCTACGTATAATCAATATTGTAATGTATAATATAATTTGTATTAAAATATATTTTATAATTATTATAATAATATCAAAGATTTTGCGAAGCAAAGATATAACACTCCCTATATATGCAACGTAATTTAAAAATACTACCTGCCACTGCTAGCAGTAGTATCGAATCACTGAAATAATATAATATAATAATAATGCATTTATGTTCAGCGCGATTTTCATACAACAATGTTTTCATTGTTCTATTAAATTAAAAGAAATATAAATTAGCTTTTACTCACCAAATATAGATATGTATAGCATTTAAAACCTACATATCATATTTGTTTGTTATATATTAACGATGAACACTTTGTTTTCATCATATAAATACTAATTTAATTTAAAGCATATTATTAAAATTTTAAAAGTGTATAGTTTGATACAAATCAACATTATAAACAACACATAATTCTTAAAATTAACCGTGGCACTGTAAGTCTTTTGTATACAAAATCAAATTACACGATTGCGCGTAAGTGTTATATCTTTCCATAGCACACATCTTTGATAATATTATTAACTAACCATTCATAAAGTTGATGTTTTTAATATAATGATTTTAAGAAACCCCTAATATTATGCTAAATTATTTAATATATAATATTTTTTAATTAAAATGATGTAATGATTTATACTTAAAAGAAATATTATTTTCTGAACTATGATTTAATAGAATTATTATAATAATTTAATATAACTATAATAATTATTATATTAAATATCATTATCATACTGATTATTATTTTTATATTATATGTTTCTAAACAATTAAAACACTTAAATATAGAATTTAATATGAAAATATTTTCAAATTACGACATTTTCACGATATTGAAAGTTTACAAATAAATAACTGACTGAATCAATCTACTTTTGACCTATACAAATTCGGTAATATTTTTATGAATTCACTTTTGATACCTCCAAATAATATTTTTACGGAACATTTTTCGTTGTTTATCAAATTTTTATATATATATTAATTTAAGATTATATTAGGATATTTTTTTTGAATTAACATGTAAATAGATACGAAATCCAAAAATAGATTTTAGTTCTCCTACCCATCGCATTTGAGCTAGTGTCGTTTTTATTACAATAAATCAGTCGAGTAAACCATCGTATGCATTAGAGGCGCCATATATATGACTAATAGTTTATGCGGTGGCATTTTCTGAGTAGAAACACCTGCCTATAGTTTATATTATGTATGTAACATAATGTATGTGTGTATTTATACATGTATGTACATAAACATGTATATATGGGTATTCGTATACGACATACAGTGTATGACATACACTGTACGTGTATGTATATGTGTATCACACACATACACTGTATGTGATAAAAGGGTAAAGGGGGTATCCCACTACAAGTATTTCCGGTAATAATGTCCGGAAAGTCTTGCTAGAAAACGATTTTCTAGCAAGTTTTAGTGGGATACCCCCTTACTTTCCGATAATTTTCTGGAAATATTCAGCCAATACTTTCCAGAAATACTTGCTCTACAACAAAGATATTACTATATATATTATGATGATTGTTGTTTATTTTTATTTTTTTTATAAATTCAAATTTTGTAATATTAATTATTATTAATTATTTAATATATATATATAAACTTATTAGATTTTAATAATGCCAATATTAGTATATTCCCATATAATTTTAATTAAATACGTTTTGTTATATTTGAATTAATTTTTAAAATAAAATAATTTTAATTTGAATTAACAAATTTAATTTTGATTGGTTGATTATTAATAGCCTATCATACGATTTCGAGCAATACCGGCGCCCGTGGGATACCATTCCAGCAACTTTATGGAGACATCTAGTAGTGGGATACCCCCTTAACATGTAATAAGCTGATTTTACAAATACACAAAACTTAGCTATGAATCATCCATGGTCAACACATCAATGTAAATAAAAGTTTTATTTACATTGATGGGTCCACATCACATAGTTAATTATCACATTCCAATATCCATAACAATATGGCGTCGCTTGTGCATAACAACCGAATCAAGTTTTCCTTCTGAAAATCTTTGTTAATATCAACTAATTTATTGAAAACTTTGGTACCTGCAGGTACCATGCTTTGTTACCTGATCAAAAGCTTAGCGATTGATGCGCCCACACAAACTTGTGAATTAGTGAATTTACAATAGCGTATGTTTGTTTGTACAAACATTAATATTTTTAGTTTTAGTTATTTTCACTGGTTTTGTTTTTATATTGCTAGGTTTTGTTAGTTGCATTACATCCCGAGTTAGCCTATAAAACACATATATATATATGTTAATCATTAACTAATGATAATCCGACATACGCTACTTATAATGGCCAAACATACTCTATTGTAAAATCACTAATTCAAATACACAAGTTTGCGTGCATTCAAAGCACGAAGCCTTTGACCTGGTCATAATCCAAAACTTTATATCCTAGATTTTGATTACTAATTTAAATTTATTGATATTGATTTAGGATTAAGAGAACATTACGATCAGTCATAGAGCTAGAGAGAAACTCTCTTTCTCTCTAGCTCTATGCGATCAGCGGACAAATTCGATTTATATATTGTCCGTTGATCGTAATGTTACTCTTATACAGAGCTGGGCAGTATCGCCGATACAGTATCTATTAAGGCAAAAAATCAGTATCATAGATACATTTGTATTTGTATTTGTATCTATTATAAAAATTACAAAAGTATTTGTAATCGTATCTATTAGTCATAAATAGTATCTACGATACGTATCTACTAAGAAAATTATGTAAACAAATACATTTTATTAAATAATATATCATTTAAACATTACATGTATTTTATATCAATATTTTATAATATCATATTATAAATTAATTTTAATATATATAAATTATAAATATATTTTTAATAAAATATCTTTTGAAATATTGTAAATATTGAAATTAATTCATTGTTAAAAATTATGATATATCAATTATAGTGATATTCTAAAAAACCATAATATACATTTATTGAAAACAAAGATATTATTTTGATAATATATTGTATATAATAATTTATTTATAATTCAAAATTATATATTATATTGAAAGATAAAATCATTTTAATAAATATGATTAATTCTAAATAATAATAATTAATAATATATTAATAATTATTTTTTTGTATATTTGATAATTTACTATATTCGTGTTGAACATTTGAAAGTAAAGGTCGCTGATTATTTTTAGTTGAAAAATAGTATATTGTAATAATGTATATTCTCTATAGTCTGTAATGGCTCATAGTATAATTGTAAATGAAATAAACGCTGGTACACTAAAAGATTCATCATTAAATGTCATTAAATTTCAACAAATGTATTCTATATCATCTATTGAAGAACACGTTATAAGGTGTAAATATGTAATATGTCCTTTTAAAAGGGGTGTCCCACAACCAGTTTTTCCTGAAATAATGTCCGGAAATGTTAGCTAGAAAGTTATTTTCTAGCAAGTTAACTACAATTTTAGTTATTTTTACCTGATACCTAACAGATTTAGGCACTTCCATCAACTTTTTTATGGAAGTTTTCGGACGTGCTTTTAAATGTATTTATTGAGAAAAAAGGTATGTTTTGAGATTTGACTTGAATATTACAGTTGAGTCAATTTATCGGATATGGTGAGGTAGATCATTCCAAATTTTTGGAGCATGGATGGAGAAAGATTTATGTTGGGCAGATGTTAAATATGATAGAACAGAGTTTTTAATTTTAATTTGTTTATTTTTCTTTGTTCGTAAATAGTTATGTTGGAAGTTAGTAAGTTGGCGAGATAGTCAGGTATGTTATGGTGAGTAGCTAAATGTATGGAGAGTGAAATTTTATAAATTATACGGGATTTTATTGGCAGCTAATGTAATTTAATTTAAGTTCTTTAATTTATAGGAGATATATGTTGTCTGGAATGTTTAGTTATGTTGAATATAAATATGATGGCTGAGTTTTTAAGGCGTTGATATTTATCAGCATACGAGTGATATTCGATTATAGATATATAGTGTGGTATTTGTCAATAATTTTAAATAAGGGAAGTATATATATATATTGAACAGGGGTGGACCAAGGACATATCCTTGAGGTATTCCATGAATAACTTTACGAGATTAATAAATAAGTGAATTTATGCTAATTTGGTAAAAACAATCAGTTAGGTATGAGATGAACCAATAGAGTGCAGTACCAGAGATTCGAATAGAGGATAGTCGATTTATAAGGATATTATGGTCAAGGGTATCAAAGGCAGCTGATAAATCAAGGAGAATGTAGTGAGTTACCCTCTTACTTTCCAACAAATTTCCAGAAATATAATAACTTTAAAGGAGTCCTACCACAATTTGCTAGAAAATCACTTTCTAGCAAACATTTCCGGACATTATTTCCGTATAATGTACCTTGATATGTACTATCAAATTAGATATCGATGCATATTTATATATATAAATATATATTATATGATATAATATATATATATCTATATAATTTATATCTAAATACTTATATATTGTATATAATTATAATGTATTTGTATCTACTAAGATATATCTACTAAGAAAATTCTGTATTTGTAATTGTATCCACTATGATTTTTTTTAAAGTAATTGTAGTAGTATCTATTATAAGAAAAAGTGTGTAATTGTAATTGTATCTATTATAAATTTTGTGAGTATCGTGCCCAGCTCTGCTCTTATATACATTATGTGTCTATTTATTTATAGATTTCCACGGATCGTAATGTTACTCTTATATACTATTCTATGTATATTTATAGATGTCCGCTGATCGTAATGTTACTCTTATATTTAGATTTATGTATGTCTATCATAGATTTATAGTTTATAAAATATAAATCTATGATGTCTATGGTAGAGTTATATTAAATTAATAGGTTTTTAATAAGTTAATTAATTCCATATCGGATTAATTCAAAATCAGTACAAATATTTTCATTGATATATTCACGATCTTTGATTTTTCGTCGCGATGTAAACAAATTACAAAAAATGGCTGAAACATTAAGTTATCAAGGAATACGTAACGCAAATGTGGCAAGAGAAGCGGTTATTTATTTACTTTTTATTTAGATATATTTAAAATACAATGTTAAATATAATCTAAATGTATTTACTATATTTAAATAGGATGAACAACGAACAGAGAGCCGTCGTAAAAATTTATTAATTTTAGTTTTACATTTTCTTAACGAAGAAGGGTTTGTTACAATATGTATAACTATACAAAAATTATCATTATAATGAATTTAATAAATTACAAATATAATTTCATTTAATTTTTTTTAATATATTTATTAAAGAAATAGGATAAAGAAAACATTACTATTGACGAATTAATTATACTGAATTTAAAAAAAATGTTGTCCATCTATCGTAATTTTTAAAATTATTTTAAATTTAATTTTAATTTAAATTTAAATTTTCACTTATGTGTCTGTCGATTTAATACATATTATAAAATTAATGAATATATGTCAAATATATTATATGTATATTAAATTGTATATTGTATAAATATAAATAAATACATATAGAATACACTTTAATTTGATATATATTATATAACATTTTATATTTTTAATGTTTATTAAAATTAAAATTGTTATGTTATATCAAATAAATGTTTGTTTTATTAGTATATTCCATTTATTATAAATTTTATATTAGTTTTATAATATTTCAATGTATACATTTATTTTAATGTATCAATTCGTCATCGTAATGTTCACTTAAGTCAAACTTTAATAATTATATTATTATTATTATTTTAATTAGTATGTATATTATTTTATTAAATCTATCACATATTAAGTTTAATATTATATACGCAATATACTATGGGCTATAATGTATATAATTAACATTTAGTTTGACGCTGGCTACTGTTAGTGCCACATTGCGATGAATAATTACATAAAATATATTAATTTTAATTAACTCTAAATATAACATACATTTAATACACATATAGTCACCTTTAAAACTGACGATATATATATATATATATATATATATTTATAGTTTTAAATATAAGTAAAACTTAATGTTAACTTATATTACACAATTTTACGACCGTTCTACTTGCACTTGCAACATTCAAATTCTGTACACCAACTGATCAAAACTATTATATATAAATTATCTTAGCCAGTTTACGGACCCTATGCCATATAATTGCTATGTTTATTACATAATAATGCTTGCTTAATTTGACTCATACTAATGCTCTATAATATTTACATTAAACATTTATAGTTTGTAGATTAATAGTAATAACACATAATTAAATATTAAATAGTGAACCCAAAATTCACTACTTATATTTATTTCAAATTATACATAACACTAGTGCATACCTCACTAGAGGCCCCATAATCATCTTTGTATATTATTATTTAAATAAATATTCACACAAATATTATGATTAATATTTCTAAAATTTTGATATTTCATTATTATAAATTATTACTCTTTAGTAATTTCTTATTTTTTTAAATTATATAATATATCTTATTACCGCAATTAATAATCACGCTAATTTTATTGAAAATTGAACTTTTAACCTTGAAGTATGTAAATAATTGAAGTTAATTATTATTAGTATCATGATAGTGTAAATAAAATTAATTTATCTTTAGAACAATATAAAATATTACTAACTATAGCTAGATTGATTTTGATTGGTCGAAACTTCCCCGTAGGTACATCGAATCATCGCAATGTCTGTCCAGAGAGACGAGTATCGATATGAACAAGTACGACGTATGTGACAATGTTGACCTTTCAACTGTGCTCATGGAGTACGAATCATACTATTACATTAAGTTCTCTAAGTACCCGAAGATCACAAAGAAACTCGCCACTAATGGTTAGCGTGGTCTAGGTGGAGCCACTGCCGTATTCTATTATCATTGAGTCAATGATATTAACGAACGATCAATCCACTTTCAGAAGTTCCGCAGAACAGATTCAAAATTAATCAGAAATTCAGAAAGTTAGTTGACAGTAAGTGTGGCACAGATGTAGATCAGTATTCTCTATTGTATTCTCTATTGTATTCTCTATTGTATTCTCTATTGTATTGTATTCTCTATTGTATTGTATATCTACCTGGTATTATACTAGGTATTGTACTAGGTATTATACTAGGTAATGTACCAGGTATTGTACCAGGTATTATACTAGGTATTATACTAGGTAATGTACAGGTAGGAGTGTTAACAAAATGTCAATAATAATAATAATATAATGAGATTAAAGTTATCGAACAATATGGTATATATATTATATACATTATTATATCATAGAAATAATGACAGCGAATGTTACAGTAAAACAATATATGTGTTGAATGTAAATAAATCATATATTCAGTAATTAAATAAGAAACGTAGTAGTGTACATAAGTATACAATAAGATACAAGGTAGTACACATAAGTATACAATAAGCTACACAGACACATAACACACTTGTAGACAAACTCGGAGCAGCAGCAGTCCTTCGTTACCTCGTCTCTCTAACTCCGGACAACAACAGCTGCAAATACAACAGTCTCCTACGTTACAGAACACCAACAGACCTAGGTCTGCTAAGAAAATCATGCCTAAAGATGCTGTAAGTACTAGTGTATGCATGCTTGTGTAGGCGCGCTCATGCATATGTAGTATGCACTCACATACACGCGCACACATACACATGCCCTCGTGCATAAATATGTCAGGAAAACTAGATTTAAACGTACATATAAGTTATGTTTAAACATTCCTTTACTTATTTCTGCATGTCTATCTGTCTGTATAACAATGAATTCATTTAAGACAAGAGATTAGATATTGATAATAATATTAATTTATCAATTTTATATTAATAATAGATTTTATATTAATAATGTATTTTATTGAATACTATACTTTACAATGATATGGTTTATTATTATATTATAGTATATAGATATTATTACATTATTGATTACATCACCTCTATTGCATGATACCTAGACTTCTTCATTAAACACTGGAGCGGCTGGGGATGCTTCTTCCTTAGAGTCTTTGGCACTGCACGGTCTGGTTGTACATGGCAACCATACTAATCAAAGAACCACAGAAGATAAACCCAAACCTAACGGCAAAGTCTGTATCACTTGATACATAACATAACAATATATCGTATTGCATTGTTAGATATTGTTTATAAGATACCAAAGATTACTTTTATGTTAAGTTTTCCCATTAACTATAATTAATAATTATGTCACTAATTTTCATAGAGAGGACAAATTATCGACATTAGACAAATGCTGAATGACGTTACTAAATTAGGAAATATTGAAACCATGTCAGACAATGTTAGCTATACGTTATAGTAGCACTTGCTTAGGTTACATTGGGGTGTTCTCCATGTTCTACATTAATGAACACACTTTGTACATAACATTAGATTGCATTCATGTTCTGGTGTATGTGAATATATATTTTATTTCTAATCTTTTTACACCCGAATAATAATAATTATAAACATTAATAAAGTTAGAAATGAAATAATGACAAACTAGAGAACATATGCTTGAGAATATACATCTTTAGTGTACAACTCCAGTATGCATACAGCAATGTTTTATCATAATAAATAATTTACCTTATGTACAATAAGATAACATATTCTCGAGATATCGTGAGATTATGTGAGATATCGTGAGATTAAGTAATCACCAAACCTAGAAGTTTTATATTCTGTTCAAGAAATTTGTTTATTTAAATTATTCAACACAAATAAATTATGTAACATAAGTTTATCTGTGTAAATAGGACAAATTATTGAAGCCTTTGGGAGGTTATATTGGTTACAATCAAGAATGGAGGGAGCTGGCTCAAGTTATAAGCAGAGTTTGTATAACTACTACTACTACTACTACTACTACTACTACTACTACTGCTACTACTGCTACTGCTACTGCTACTACTACTACTACTACTACTACTACTGCTACTGCTACTGCTACTGCTACTGCTACTGCTACTACTACTACTACTACTACTACTACTACTACTACTACTACTACTACTACTACTACTACTACTACTACTACTACTACTACTACTACTACTACTACTACTACTACTACTACTACTACTACTACTACTACTACTACTACTACTACTACTACTACTACTACTACTACTACTACTACTACTACTACTACTACTACTACTACTACTACTACTACTACTACTACTACTACTACTACTACTACTACTACTACTACTACTACTACTACTACTACTACTACTACTACTACTACTACTGCTACTACTACTACTACTACTACTACTACTACTACTACTACTACTACTACTACTACTACTACTACTACTACTACTACTACCACTGCTACCGCTATTACTACAACTACTACTACTACCACTACTACTACTACCACTACCACTACTACTACTACCACTACCACTACTACTACTACTATTACCTATAACAAATCATTATATAACATGACATAATAGGACATTTATTTACATAATCCTGATGTAAGAATGAATGACATAATCGGTTTAGACAATGCTAAAAGACTGGTAAAGGAAGCAGTTGTATACCCCATCAAGGTAATCAACCCCCCCCCCCTGCACCCTGTATTATGCAATACATTAATCTTATCACACTAGTCTATCTATTCATAATAATAATACTGCTGCTTTATTGCTTTTCATAATATCATAGTCTATAATGTAATACTATATACAATTTACTAAGTATACTAGATATAGTATATATTATACAACTATAGTATATTTTATATAATCAGATAATTATCACAAATAATAAGAAATTAATAATAGGATTTATTTTAA